>PYAF01000511.1:543259-580004 GCA_007407185.1 Glycine tomentella | reverse complement strand
TGTGTGAATGCTCCTATGATTACAGTGGCTGATTATTCAAATGGATCAGAGGGATATACTTATAATTACTTTGTCCGTCTTTCCTCTTTTTTTTTTTTTTTTTTTTTGGGGGGGGGGGGGGGGGGGGGTTGTTTGCTTCTGATACACTCTAACATGTCATATTAATGTGAATTCAGGAAGATGTAAACCCGGAGAAAGTAGTTGAGATAGTAGAAAAGCTGAGAAAGGGTGAGAAGCCACCGGTAAGGACATTGGCCATGATCTATTTCATTATTGTCCATGTTCTAGAAACTTATACCTTCTTGGATTATTAATCTGGTTTCTTTTTATTTAGCATGGCACCCAAAATCCCCGCCGGATTAAGAGTGGACCTGAAGGAGGGAACACTACTCTGTTAAGTGAGCCCAAGCCTCCTCCCTGCCGTGACCTGGATTCCTGCTGAAGTGTGATATACTTTTTGTATTCAATAATGTGAGGCTTGCTTGTGTTGGAGCTTGCCTTAATTGAAACATTGTCTGATTGTTGGATGCTCAACCAATTTTTGTATCAATCATCCTGGATGGTTTCCATTTCAAAATTTGTTCCATAAACGCCATAAATTTCTTGGCATGTTTATTACTTACCCGCGTTATCTGTTTTTTTGTACTCTGTACATTAATCACCATGAACGAAATTTGAGGTTACCATGAAATATAATTTAGTTAAGAAGTGAATTGCGTGGCATGCATTACCCACGTGGGTGTGTAGGATGGATTTATCAACAATGGTATGGGACAACAATCATGTTCAATGCAACATTCACTTCCTTGATGATGGCCAAAGGGTATTACGGTCCTGGCATGATGGTAGATTGAAAAATTGAAGTTTGATTGTTTAGTAAGGAATATCAAATTTGACAATCAGGGTATGATTCCTTGGCAGGACCAAGCATGGTAACATGCTCCTTTCCCGTACATGTATCAGTTATTCTTGTTATTAGATTTTAACAGAATCTTGAAAACATAAGACATACATGGTATATTTGGTTTTGACTATCGGATTTCTCGAAGGACGCAGACACAATTCCATTGTACTTATCATATACCACTTGAAGTAATCTTCAAATTTCTATTTTAAGAAAGAGATCACGCATAATATATTGAAACAAGAGGTAAACCTTCATTTATCCCAAGTTTTTACTTATGTTTTGCTAAATGCTTAAATTTAAATCCATTATAGTAAAAGTCCTTTTAGCTGATAATTTCCTCTCAATGTTTGTCTGTAGACGTTATACCAACTTAATTGGAGATTCTAACTAATTAAAATCTCAAGCTCGAGTCCTTGTACATTTAGGGTGGTTTGTTTGGGTAAACTTCTCTAGAAGTACTTCTAGAAGAAAAAAATAAGAGCAAAAAGATGAGATGAGCTTCTCCATAAGTAAAAATAAGCTCTTCATTAGTTAATTTGTAGAAGCTCACCAATGTAGCTTCTCTAAAAGATGAGATGACATCTACAAATTAGCTAATGGAATACTTATTTTAGCTTATGGAAAAGTTCATTTCATTTTTTTCTTCTTACTTTTCTCTTCTAGAAGTGCTTCTAGAGAAGCTAACATCCAAACATGCCTAAAATAAAACTGACCTCAAGTTTTCAATTTTTTAATCAAGATTTTAAAATATACTATTTTTTACGTCCTTTCGTATCAAAATGACTAGAGTTTTAATTTTCGAAAAAATTTCAAATTGACTAATAATCTTACTATTCAATAAGATATTAAAATATTTATTTTAATTTTATCCTGCAATAAATAATGTTATCTTGAAAATTTTAATAATATATTTATTAAAATTAAAAAAAATATTTTAATAAAATTGTTTTTAATAAATGTCAATTATCTTAAAATACTTATTTTTTTATGTGAAAAAATCTTCAACATCGATTATTATGGGACGATGGAGCATTGAGAAAAGAGATATGTGTGATGCATAAAAAAATGAGTATATGTGGCTAACAGAGATTGAGCACAAAAACAAGTGAGTATAAAGACGTTTTAACTATTAAAAAATTACATTTTATTGTTTGAAATTAAAAAAAATGATGAGAAAGGTATAAATAACTTGTATGCTTTAGAAAAAAAGGGAAATTAAATAGAGCACGAAAGAAAAGGAATTAATTAATTAGACATAAATGTGAAAGGGTCGATCCATCGACACACTAGTTTGCGGGTAGCGAGTAGCGAGTAGCGACGGCTTAGTGCGTTGGAGAGAGTCAATGATGACAAGGCAAGGCACGTGTATATATTCGCAGGTGGTCTTCTGATTACAGCAAGGTAGAGGTAATAGCCGAAGGTTCTTCAGATTTTGGTTTGAAGCCCAAAATTAGTTTAGTGGATATGGGGTCTGCATCATCTATGCTAACTCAATACGACATCGAGGAAGTTCAGGAACACTGCAATAATTTATGTGGGTCCTCTCTCTCTCTCTCTCTCTCTCCCTTTATTCTTCTTCTTTGCTCTTTATTAAGATCTGAAAATTGGGTTTCAAACTTAGTTTCCCAGCAGGAAATTGTGTCCTTATATCAAAGGTTTTGTCAACTTGACCGCAATGCCAAGGGATTTATTTCTGCAGATGAGTTCTTGTCCGTTCCCGAATTTGCCATGAATCCACTTTCTCATGTACACACTTCTTTTTGCTTCCCATCACTACATGTACATGTATTTTCCATACTTGATGGATTCTGTCTGTTCTTATTTGCAGAGGCTGCTCAAGATGATCGACGGTTTGAATTTTAAAGACTTTGTGGCCTTCTTATCTGCATTCAGTGCCAAAGCGAGCGCACAACAAAAAATAGAGCGTACGTTTTAGTTACATCACATCATACAGCAGAGTTATCTAATGCTATCGATTATAAATTTGGGAGTTAGAAGATGTCTTTGTAAATTAGGGATTCATTGATTTTACTTTCTCAAGGTTCCTAAGTTCTGACTTTGGTCTCAACTCAAGTGAAGATGCCGTTTTCTGTTGCTTAGCTCACACATATATAGTCAAAGAGTGAAATTCACAGTTATGGTCACATTCTCAGTCGTGTATGGGGTTAATGAGGTTCTCTCTTGTGTCTTGCCTTCCTCATTTCAGTCAGAAAAGGGTTGGACTATACTGGGAAGTGCCATATAGTTTACCCAAATTTTGGGCTGACCTATTATCTAGTCCAATGTAAAACAACTTGAATGCTGCCATGTTAGTTAAATTCATTTTGGATAAAAAAGCTAAGCATAACTTCCAGCCTATCAATTATTACCACCAACCAACTGATTATGTTCAATTATATAGACATAACTCCCAGCCTTTTAGTTATTACTGCTGACCAACCAACAAGCAATTATGGTCATTAAATTGATTGAAACAATTTCACCACAAGAATCCTAAATTCGGGACTGTTACCCATCTTTATAAGGATTCCCAAGGTTGAGTTAGAGGCAATCTAACAAAAGTATATATGGGTATCCTAAATAAAAGAGAAGTGCCTTTTAGGCTGGTCAGTGGGATACTAATACAAACACTTACCAATGCTGAAGTTTGTCAATTTTTCATATCCAAACATCATACTTGTTAAGTTGTTATCATTCCATTGGTTCAGAATTATTCTTTAAAGAGATCCAGGCTTTGCATTGGGATAAATTAGATGTCTCTGTATCTCACGAATAAAATTGTCTATTGGTCACATGTAGTCATATTAGTTAGAACATACTTCTAATGATATAATTTAAGTTTATTGAGTAGGATCCAACCCTGGGTTAGAAGATTTCAGCACCTGTGTAGAGTCTACACAATTTTTGTTAATGTACTCTCTTCGTTCCTAATTATAAGACTCTTTCAACTAATTCATACCGCTTAAGAAAAGTAGTTAATTTAGTTAATCACATTAAATTTGTCAATTATTTGTACTATCTTTCCAAAATTATCCTTTTCTTATCTTTCTATCCACTTAATTGCTTCTCATTAATGTTTGGAGAGAGAATAATTAAGTAACCATATGTAGGAGAAAAAATAATTAATGCATCTAGAAATTAGAAAATGATCCTATAAAAAGGAACAAATAAATTTCTGAAAAGGGTCTTATAATCAGGGATACAAGGAGTATTTCGGAGAGCTGATAGCTGCAACAATGAAGTTAGTTGAACAGTGAAAAATTGCTTGTGCAAATATGGAGGAGTTCAAATGATATGAATTATTCAATGATTTTCATCGTTGAAAGAGGGAATACTTTGGGGGGAGGGGAATTGTTAAATTTTTCTTTAATAAATTATAATACTATCTTCTACCACTATCATATTGTACTTATGGTTACTAGTTTATCACAGTTATTTTCAAAGTATATGATTCAGACCGCAATGGAAAGGTGTCTTTCAAAGATATGCTGGAAGTGCTAAAAGATTTGTCGGGTCCATTCATGTCTGATGACCAGAGAGAGGTATCATCAACAATCTGTACACTTCCCTGTTTTGCTTAATCACGAAGCAGTTTTACCCGGAGTTGCTAAATAAAAAACTAGGTTTTCGTTAAGTTGCATCAATTGTTACTAGTTTGACATCCCTATTTCAAGTTTGGTATGCTGAAGTCTGAATTTAGTATCATCCAGTTTCCTAGGATTAGTATATTCATTATTGGTTACCTGGAGAACTTCTTCAATATATAATTTGGGTGGAATCTTTTTATTTCTTGGGCACACCTCTTTTGCATGTGCTCTAAAGGGGAAGCTATTGGCTAAAATGGTAACCAATAAATTTCTCTAGTTTTTGTACGATCCAGTTTGTTTGTGCTTTTTTGTATTAACTATAGGTTATAGATTAATAGCATTTCCATTTACCTAAAGCTATTTGTTTTCCCGTACACCTTTTCAGTTGTGCTTGTATTATATTTAGACTTAACTGGAGTTTGGCTAATTTTGTCTTCTATTCGATTTGCAGGAAGTTCTCAGCCAAGTTCTAAGAGAAGCGGGATACACAAAAGACTCCTACTTGACATTGGATGACTTCATTAAGGTTTGCACATTTTGTTATAGATTTCCTCTGGACATTTCTTAAATGAATATCACAAAAAGTATTGAAGAATAGCTAAACTGTAGCCTTTTTTGTTTCATTCAATCCTCATACCTGTGGGACACGTAATGAAATCTACTGTGGGAGTCAATTGATTTTATTCACCTTGATATTTCGTTGGCCACTGTGGGAGGGCTTATGGGAAATGGTTCTTACTAGTGGATGGAGCAAAAAAGTTGGGGGAAAAAGGTCTTGCATTAAGAGATTTTTACTACTGTGAAAGCAATTAAAAATCAACTTACCTGGTGCTTTCTTCATCCAGAAATTTGACTTAATTGGGCATTGTGCAAATGATGAGATGTTTGAATACAAACAAGATTATTTTATACCTTAATTTTCAATAGTATAAGAATTTTGGTTACTTGCATTATTGCATATCAAAATTGATAGTTTGTTTAACATTTGTGCTTCAAATTCATTTGAAAGAGTCAGTCGATGTATTAGGTATTCAACAAAAAATGGACGAGGAAAAAAAGACTCATTGATGTAGCATTACATCAAAATCTGATAAGTGTCACCATGAACTTCTGTATTAAAAGACTCTTTTTTAGCCTCTTCTTTCTCTTTTATTTCTGTATATACAACAATACAACAACAATTAAGTCTTATCCTACTAAATGAGGTTGGCTATATAGATCATACAACACCATTTGGCTTGACCTTTTATTTCTATATATGTTTGATTTTTATTTTTATTTTAATTTGTCATAGGTTCTTGGTCAATCTGACCAAAAAATGGATGTTGAAGTCCCTGTTGATTGAAACTACCTGCAGTTTTCCCTGTTCTCTTGAAAGATAAAAATTGTAAACTCTATTCATAGGATTCTTGTAACATATTTCATGTGGAAATGAAAAGTGCACAAATACTGCTGTCCCCCTTCTTCTGGGGATTCTTGTAATGCTGTTGTTTTCCAGCCACTAGCTTTTATAGAGCCAATTTGAGAAGCTCGAGCATGATTAGGAAGTTTTCAAATTCTTTGACATGTTTTACAACCTTTTGTGTCTCCTGGATTCAGTTTTGAGGTGGATTTTTTATTTATTTGAAGTTTCTTACTGTTGATGAATTTTCCAAGTTCAAGTTTCTTACCCTTCTAGTTGTTTGCTGCGAGTCTTTGCACCTTTCTATTTTGGTTAGGTTGTTATCCAAACAGGACAATTTTACGAAGTATTTGGATACCCTATAGAAGTTCAATCCCTTATATATATATATATATATATATATATATATTATAATTTGTTTACCCTAGAAAAAAGAAAAAAACTATATAAGAAATATCAGCAGTCATCTGCAGACAAAAAGAATGTTTTGTCCAAGGAAAAACTCAGAGACAATAGGCCTTTAAAAAGGGGAAGGGAAGAGGAGTATAAGAAAACGTTGGTGTGCATTGAGGGAATTGACCATAAGACATAAGTTATGTTTTGCAAGCTTAATCAGTGGAGCTCATTAAAAGGGATAAAGATTGTTGTTCTTTTTTTCTCTTTCTGGAAAACCAAATGAAATGCTCTTTGTTTGCCCTTTGCGGACAATAGTTGCCATCCACCAAATGAAGGAAGGTGGTAAAAAAAAAACGATAGAGAAATCTCATCACTAAAGCAGATAAAGTTTGAGTCAAGAAAACTTAATCCTAGCTTACGGAAGCCTGATTTCAGTTGTTAGAGGAGAAAGAATGGATATTCACATTAACAAGTTTCACGAGATGTTATTGGTGAATGAAATTGAAATTGCATTATTTAAGAGTGACACATGCCCACCACGACAATAATGCTTTTCGAAAAGTGAAATTAATGAGATTCCAGCCTACAAATTTTTTATAATACTGTAGTCATAATACTTGAGAATGATGTTGGTTAAAACAAAATACTTGAGAATGTAGTAATTAATGTCAATATGTCATCTTTAAATTTTAAAATAATAGAGAATTAAGTAACAATAGTAAAAAAAAAAAAAAAAAAAACAAAGGTAACATACGATTCAATATATTTTAGAGAAATAATTAATTTTTTCAGCTTTTTAAAAAAATTGAAAAAAAAAAATCCTTATTTCTCTTTAAAAGAAAACATTTCTAAACATACACTAAGAATTAAGATCTTGCTTCAATTAATAAGTTTTACTATAAGTACTTATTGGAAAAAAAAGTGAAATAATTTTTTCTTATAAAGTTAAAATTAGTTTATGTGTAAATTAAAATAATTTTTTAAAGAAGTTAAAATCATTTAGTAGAGTTAAAGATATGACTTTTAACTTGTCCATAAGATAATTTAAACTTATAAAATAAGCTTTGTCATTTTTTCTCTAAAGTTTACGGAGAAACTTATTTAAATAAGACTTAAGTATTTTTATAAGACTTAAGTATTAGTAGATTTTTTTTTTTTTTGGTATAGAAGTATTCGTAGATTATAATCATTGATTAAAAGTTTTTGAAATTGTCAGGAAAAAAATGCTCATAAATGGCTACACAATGAAGAAGATTGATTATTCCTTACCCCTCATTATGAGCATCTTCTAAACTTGTTCTTTGAATATTCAAAGTTCAAACACACAATAATCGATGACTTTAGTATTTTTTTTATGAGAAAATCAGTTGATTTGATACGAATCCGGTATAGTATTGTTTTTAGTTTCCAAACGTTGCATCTATGCTACATCTTCTTTTTTAAAAGTAAGGATCAAAATTGTATTTTGACTATGAAATTATTATATTATTTATTCATTCTATTAGTATTTATAAAAAAATTATCTAATTAGGAGTATAATAATTTATTAACAATTATTGAATTTGTCAGGAAAAAAGACTTATAAATGCCAGCATAATAGAGGTTGACAAGTCCTACCCAGTCCCCACCCCGTTTCATAATGAGCAGGTTCTAAAGTTGTCCTTCCAAAATTCAAACCCAAAATAATCCTGCCTCAAAACTAGTGAAATGATTAATTACAGAAAAATAATCGTTAACTTGAATATTTTTTTTAACAAAATAAGTTGATTTGATACGCATCTAGTACATTGTTGTTTTTAGTTTTCAAACGTTGCGCCTAGAACATCTTTTCTTTTCTAGTCCTTCTAATTCTATGGACATAAAAAAAAAAAAAATCTCCCTTATAATTTAGACTTATGTTTTTAGTCTTTTATATTTGGATAATATTTTTTTTTATTCCTTCAAAAAAGAATTTATATTTATTAGTCCCTTAAATTTTTGAAAAATTATTTTTAATCTCACTTATTCTTTACATTAATGGTGTTATAATTTGTGTCAATTTGTCACCTTAATTTTTTTTAAATTTAATTTTTTTAAAAATAATTTGTGACAATTTAAGAAAAATCATAATATCTAAAAAATTATGACAATTCTACATCTATCCATTTATTTTTATTCTTTAAAATCAATAGAATATGTAAAAAAACTGCCACTAAATCATACGAAGAGTATAGTCAGAAGAGCACTATGCCCTATATTGAGTCAGAAGAGCACTATGCCCTTGATTTATTAGGGGAGTATCCTGCAAAGAGCTATAAATTTTCTTGCTCTTTGCCTGTTGCTACTTACTATGCTACCTTTGAAGGTCTTTCACTCTTTGCCTTCATTTGGTGTTAAAACTAGAAGACAATAAATGAATAAATGCAATTATCTAAGTATGTTGCAACTGATAGTCAGTTGAGTTTATAGAAGCATATTCATTGCATTCTCAATATTACATCAGCTGAAAGGGGATACTTAGTTCAATGACTAATGACACATTTTCTTTAATTTACTTCCAGCGCTTACAAACTTGAAAAGCCTAGAGATTTCCTTCAGTAAGTCACAGATTTTGGCATCAGTTTTCTGAAAGGTATTGTGCCTTGCATTGTCTTATTCTGGTGTTTCAGAGCATTCGGAAACATATGATCATCTTCTATGAGTTATGTTACTCTTCAAGCTTTTGTATTCTGAAAGGTTTATATCGTTCTGTTACTAAAAAATGTTTCATTTGATATTTTCTGTCCTGGAGAGTGAGGCCTGAAATTGATAGATCCAACCTAGCTTTGTCATCTTCACTAGTTGCAGCTTTTTCATCTCTCAGATGTGTGATTTAAAAGATCAACTTAATTATTTTTTAAAAAAGTTGGGGACTATTTGTTTATTTTAACCTCTATATTTTTCAAGCAGGATTGGCAAAGTTGAATAGCTTGAACCTGGATTCGTGTAGGATTGAAGATGAAGGATTGGTCCACCTGGCAGGTAAATTTTATGCAGGATCTCATTTTTTTACTCAACCTTTTTTTACCCGGTTATTCAACTTGTCATAATTTATGCTTTAACCTTATAGGCCATCAGCAACTGAATTGCTTGAAGCTCTCTGATATGGGAATTGGAAGCAATGGACTACATCATTTATCAGGTTAAATATCCCTTATATTACTTTCTGTTTCAACCAAAGTTTGTACACTTTTTTAGTTATAGCCTTATAGTACTTTCATTGTAATGGAAGTACTGGTTCACTTATAAAGGAGTTTTGTGTGCATGACCATGAACATGGTGATGTAGAGTTCTGTGACCATCACACCATCTTCCTCAATCCTCATGCACTTTAGTTTTTTCCTTATTTTTTTTTATTATTCTGTTATTCTATTTCTTGTAGGCTTGTCTAATTTGGAGAAAATAAATCTATCATTCACTTTTGTTAATGATAGTGGTTTAAGCAAACTATGTGGACTCTCATCTCTTAAGTCACTAAATTTGGATGCTCGCCAAGTTACTGATACTGGATTGGCATCCTTAACAAGTATGTGTTCGGTGTTTCTATGCTTTCAAACAATGGTTTGTTTATCTTCTGTTTTTTGCACAGGCTTCTACATGTTTTATTAATCTCAGGTTTGGAATATTACCAGTAATAACATTACTGAATACTGATGCAGGTTTGACTGGGCTTACAGAACTGGATTTGTTTGGTGCACGAATAACAGATTTTGGAACAAATTATTTAAAATGTATGAAATATTGTACTAATATTATTTTTCTACCATCTATCAATTACATACACCTCTCTTGTTCGAAGTGTTGTCGTGTTGGACACATTTCTGACACCGACACACCAGGATACTTGTTCGACACTTCTTATTAAGTGTCTGATTCAAAAATTACTTTTCGTTAGTTATACACTTAAGCCGTCACCTTTACACAATTAATACACTTGAAAAAACATAGAAAGTTGGTTTTAAAAAATGAATATACCATCAATTTAAATATTTTGTTATATCTTATTCATATTTCATTTAATTAGAATCTTTTGGTTTGTATGTGTATGTGATATCTCTATGTCCTATATTTTAGACATTAGTCATGTCAAAATATCCATGTTTATGTTCAGTGTTCATATCAGAGTCCGTGTGCTTCATAGCCTACCATGAATCCAAGTCATTTTGCTTTCACGAGACTGGAAGCTGAAATATGGTTATAATCTTTTTTTTTTCTTATCTTGGTATAAGAAACAGAACTAAGTCTAGTTATAATTATTTATTACTGTTAACTTCGAATTTGAATATTTATGTAATTTTTGGGGCTTATAAGTTTAACCTGACAGTGTGTTTAGATTAAATTAATTTTTTGTAAAAAATATATTTTTTTTTTAAAAAGCTGATTATAATTATAAGTGATTTTAATTTAAAATAAGTTGATTCAAATACTAAATTTCTATTTTTGGTAGCTGTAATATTCAGGACTTTTTTGTGTCCTTTAAAAATACTATTTTCTAGTTCTTTAAACCAAAAAAATTGTTTGAACAGACTACTTTCTGAAAACTATTTTCAAAAAGAATAATATCTTTTCTAGTTTTTAAAATAAAAAACTAGAACATTTCTATGCTATTTTGGTTTTCTACTTTCAATTTTATATTGTTCATGTTTTTCCTCATACTTTTCCATCTCCTTCTACCACTTACCCTCTTCCACTCCTTCTAAAAAGATAGATTTTGAAAATTATTTTACAAAATACTTTTCTCTCCTTATCAAGATTTGTTGGTCTCATGTAAAAGTTATGGCATACCTACGTAGAATTGATGAATCTCTTTTATCAAACAAACTTTGAAGTCAATCTTTATTCCATTTGTGATCATCTGTATTGTGTAGAATCAATTACAAGTTAATGTTAGTTCTTTAGTGTTAACTGTGTGCATGGCAAAACAGGCTTCAAGATCCTAAGGTTGCTGGAAATATGCGGTGAAGAATTGACTGATGATGGTGTGAAAAATATCAAAGAACTTTCCTCTCTGAAGAGCTTAAACTTATCACAAAACTGTAGCCGTAGACACTACCCTGGAGTTAATTTCTGGTATATTTGCTGACCTTTGTTTTGTTTGAAAAACACAAGGGGTCATTTTGTTTGCTTTGTTTTCCCTCTTACCATGTGGTAAAACCAAAATAACCACAAAAACAAATAAAAACTAAAGCGGAAGTTATAGGGTTTGGACTATAGATTTAACTTAAACTATTGTGTTTATGGGATACTTGCTACTCAAGGTTCTTTGGATGCAATTTCACTGGGCAAAGCCGGGCCAGATGCATGGTCGGTCCAATTTCCAACTCGGCCCAGGGATAGCACCGGTTTTCGGTTTGACCGATCCGACTGGCCGGGTCGATCCGATTTTCATAACACTGTTGAGAGCTTCTCTTCGTTATGAAAAATATGAATGTTGGTAACATGAATTGCAACATTAATGTCTTGCCGAATTTGTCATAATTGTTTATTTACTCCATCCAAAATAATAGTCATTTTAAATTATTTTACACATATAAAAATAATAATAAATAAATAAGAATAATAAATTTATAAAATTAATTTTATATTATCATTAATTTATTCATAAATTTTATTGTTAAATATTAATATTATAAAAATATAAATAAATAAAAACTCTCTACAATTATAATAAGACAGAAAGAATATCTTGTTTCTTAATATTTATAGGTATGTTGTCACACTACAAAATTTTTATGTCATCTTGCTTTTGTACTTTTCATGCCTTTCGAGGTAAAACTAAGTAGTTTTTTATTTGTTTTATATTCATCTCTTCCCTTGAAGACAAAACTTGAAAGGCTTTTGTATAAGTTTCATAGCTTATATATCGGCTTTGTTACGCATCAGGGGTAGTTTTTTTTATTAATTACCATTTGGGGGTAATTTTCAAATTAATTACTAAAAAGGGGTAAGTCGTAATATCTATTACGACTTCCTGTCACCATTTTTATTTTTTTTTAATTTTTTAAACTGAAGTCATAAAAAATTTTACAACTTCAATGTAATTTTTTTTTAATTTACGACTTCAAAGTCGTAAAATTTTTATTTTTTATTTTTTACAATTTAAAACAAGTCGTAAATATACTCACGACTTCAAAGTCGTTAATATATTTACGACTTCAAAATCCTACACAGTACCATTTTTTTTTACGGTCAACTTTTTTTTTGAAAAGTTTTTTTAATATTTTTTTATTTTTGTTAGTGTTGGAAGTCGTAATAAATAAAGTTTTAAATTTTGTTTAATATTTTCATAATTTTGGTATATTAACTTTTAAGTTATAAATAAAATTTTAATTTAATTATTTAAAAAATAAATTTTTAAATTTTGTTTAATATTTCTAATTTTGGTATATGTTTTTAATTCTTAATTTTTTTATTTTTGTTTTATTTAATGGTTAATATTTAAAAATTTTTAGTATTGTTTAAAATTTTAATTCTTAAGTTTTTTATTTTTGTTTTATTTAATGGTTAATATTTAAAAAATATACCAAAATTAAAAATATCAAACAAAAATAAAAAAATATTAAAAAACTTTTCAAAAAAAAGTTGACCGTAAAAAAAAAAAATGGTACTGTGCAGGATTTTGAAGTCGTAAATATATTAACGACTTTGAAGTCGTGAGTATATTTACGACTTGTTTTAAATTGTAAAAAATAAAAAATAAAAATTTTACAACTTTGAAGTCGTAAATTAAAAAAAAAATTACACCGAAGTCGTAAAATTTTTTACGACTTCAGTTTAAAAAATTAAAAAAAATAAAAATGGTGACAGGAAGTCGTAACAGATATTACGACTTACCCCTTTTTAGTAATTAATTTGAAAATTACTCTCAAATGGTAATTAAAAAAAAAAAAGTAACCCTGATGCATAACAAAGCCCTTATATATCAAAGTAATTTGTCTTCCTCGTAAGAATGATTCTCCTATGAGTCTATGACAATTTATGGATGAGTTGACAAACGAAGCCTTACCACATTGTTAGTTCTCTTTTAAAAGACGATCCGTTAAGATAATCTGTACACAAACAATTTAGTCTTTATCATAAACTTATAATCTTATATTCATCCAAAAATAAACTTATAGTCTTATGTTTTATTTGTTGCCATTAAATATAAGGGTTGGATTATCTTATATTTATCTAACCAAGATAACTAACTCTTAAAGTGATCTAAAATTAATAAAAGATAAAATGTTGGAGACAATTTTGAACCATTCGTACGAGAAAGTGGATAGACTCAATAAACCCAACAAATAAAAAAAAAAACAATTAAATTGGTTTGATTAATTGGTTCGTTTCACTTCAAATTCAAACCAAACTAACAATGATTATTTCTTCTTGGATTTTTCTTTTTTCAACTCAAACCAACCCGATTAACTATTTTTTTTTAACTTTTAGATTAACATAATTTAAACTTTATAACTTAGATTATTTTTCAACTTTTTTTCTTTTTCAATTAATAAAATATGTAAGTACCTAGTCTTTAATTCATTTAACAGACAACGAAATTTGTATAATTCATTACGACTAAACATGATATAGATTTACTTTCGTTCTTGATATAAAACTCAAAAAACTGGACTTCGTGTTTTATGAAAAAAGAAAAAGCAATGTTATATATTACAAAGAAGTTTGTACGAAATCCTGTACAAAACACGTTTCTTATGTTTTATTGGTTAAAAATTAAATAGGAAAGGAAAAAAAAAGAGAAATTCAACAGAAAACGAGTGGTTATTCATTTATGTCGTATTGTTAAGCAATTTCCAAAAAGAAAAGAAAAATAAAGTTGGGGATTTTTCAAAAAAAAGAAGGTTGCACATTATAGAAGAACCCTTATAACATTTCTCAATAAAAAAAATTCTACATTTGATTAACTTCCAAAGCCAAAAAAACTGTTTTAAGTTACGAAGATTCCAAGTTAATTGGCGAAAAAATATCTATAACTTTGCACTTCATTCTTTGTGTTACTAACTACATGTCATGAATCACAAACTACACCTTTTAAAAAAAAATTATAAGAAATAAAATGTGAGCGATGAAGATTATCCTAGTGAGTGACATGTAGTTTGGATGGGATTACAAAAAGAGAAGTTAGGATAAACCAATCAAATAAATAGCCAGAAAAAGTTTAAACTCGAAAACTTCTGCTTCAGTAGCATTAGACTTGAAAGAAATTTTCACATATTTTGACAATTACAAGGTTTAGTTTTTGGTTTGGGGTTTGGTCCATTGTTCTGGTATGTGACTGCACAAAGGCCAGACAAACACAATGGATCAAGAGAATAGTTGGATCAACTAATTCAGAGTGCCCTGCATTATCTTAAGTACATACCTAATTCTTGAAATGGCCAGCAAGCCAAGTATGTAAAAG
Organism: Glycine tomentella; assembly: GCA_007407185.1. Lineage (NCBI taxonomy): Eukaryota > Viridiplantae > Streptophyta > Magnoliopsida > Fabales > Fabaceae > Glycine > Glycine tomentella. Next base: position 565,290 of record PYAF01000511.1, on the reverse strand, counting down.
AAACTTGTCTTTGGCTGACATGGATCATCTCTGAGCTTCATCTGAAGAAGCTCCAACTGAAGTAGCTGCCATATTGCTCGTTGACCCATTCTCAATGGGTGGAGGCACACCCCATTTGGCTTCAGACTCAAGGGGCTCAAAGACATGAACTCCGCCATCTGACAGTCCTACAGCAAACTGGTTTGGTTCTTGAGGATGTGCAGCAATAACAAGTGGTTGTACGTTAGAACTGCAGCATAAAAACCAACAAGGTACTCAGTATTCAACAAGTACTGCAGAAAAGACTGTTAGTTGCCATAAAACAAGCAAATTCTAAATTTAGAGTAATCCAGAATAAACTTCATAAAGAATCAATGAATTATTTGCAATGTTAATTGGAATAGATTTGTTAGACTCACTCCCTTTTTCCATTGTTTTTAGAATAAACAACATAGAAAAACATACTGGACATAACTTTAAAATCATTCACATTATAGTATTATACTTTGTATAAGCACACAATGATTTTTGTATACCCATAATGTCCAAGTGTAAAGAGATTTTTTTTTCAGTGTGGAAGTTCGAAGAACTTGAATTTCCAAAGGATATTGGCAACAATGAAATGTAAAATGTTCCCAATTTCAATGAGATTTTGATTCTAAAAAAGATTAAGTGATTAACTAAATGAGACAAGAAAAAATACATGTTGAAGGACAACTGCTTGGGATTTTCGATGACTTCAATCCCAATTGCTTCAAAAGAAACTGAAAAAGTATCCAGAATTCAAATTCTTATACGCAATTTCTACCAAATAATTTAATAATGTTTTGTAACTTGTCATAAATTAAAATTGAGAAAACTGAAAACCATTAATAACTTGGAACAAGTATCATCCAAAGTGTGATAGAAGTCTGTCAATTGTCAAACAAAGCATTACCTGACACTTGCAGAAAGATAAGCAGAAGGATTGATTCGACACCGTAATCTAAGGTTTGAAACACTAAATACACAGACTGTTGCATCTAAAAAGCTGGCATATATGAGCTGGCTATCACATGAGAAAGTTGCATGTGATATTGGTGCTGATGAATCCCGTGGGAACCACTACAATTCAAGTTTCATACATTAGACAAAAGATAAATTTAATTATTTACAGTTAACATAAAACAGAACTTAATGAACTAACCTGCTTTAAACATTCTAGCTTTGTTGCTTCATAAATGGCAAGCTGAGTTTCATGTACAACCAAGAAGCGGATTTGATCCTGATGAAATTGTACACGGGTATCTGCCTGTGCTGGTGGAGTCCTCCCAGCAGGAAGTTGCAAGAATCTAGACTTCTGCTTTTCCCATCCGTCAGTATTCCACACACAAATCTGCACAATAGACGGACGAGGCCATAATTAATGAAAAGTGGTTATCTTAGAATGTGGGTTTGGACCTAACTCAACCCCAAAAGCTAGCTCATGCGGTGAGGGTTGCCTCCCACTTATATACTCTATCTTGGCCTTATCTCTAGTCAATGTGAGACTTGGTTTTATCTCAATAGGTTTAAAGATACTAAATTAAGTCTTCTAATGCAATTTAATCGTAGAAAAGGGATTCCAGAGAAAGATCTTCAGTGGACAATTATTACCTGAGCATCTGCCCCAGATGAAACTAGCACATTTAACACATGAGAAAAAGCAAGACCAGTTATTCTTTTAGTATGGCCTTTAAGTTTACTTTTGACCTGCAAAGAAAAATAAATGCATAAACACCTTATTACTCAAATAAAAACTCAGCAGGAAATGTTTATGGGAAGCAATGATACCTCATCTACGCGGACATTATATATTTGTATGGAAGAATCATCCATGCCTATAGCAATAATATTGTTATCTTGAGGATGAAAAGCAAGAAAATTTGCTGCGGGTGGCGGAGGCATGAATGTCGTCATTGTCTGGACTTAGCCGAGAAGATTGAAATTGGTTAGTTGCAAACCAAATACAGTCTTGAATAATGACTAAGGATCATAGCCCACCTTAAAAGTCATCATATTGAACAGAGAAATCTTCCCTCCTGATGCTGACATTACATAAGAATCATTTTTCGACAGAGCAAAGCAGGGAACAGCATCCTCAGTATTGCTATCAGTAATGTCATTAGTCATCAGGATGCCACTAGAAGGTTGCCACAACTGGGGTTGCACGCTGGCAGTGGCCTACAGGAATAAATATCATCAAATAAAATATAATTCCCATTCCCAATTATATGACTAGAGAAGAGTAGTCTGACGAGTAATTTTGTATATTCCCACACCTTGCCAGTTGAATTACGGTCATTTCGCTGCCATTTCCAGAGCAGATGAATGGCATTTGAAGCTAATGCCAGGATAGCATTACCCGAATTCGTATATATCAACCTTGATATCTGTCATAACAAAGATGCGGATAATCAGAACAATGTTAGTTTTGAAGGGGTATCAGGTTACAAGAAGGATATTTGATGGTGTTCTTAACATAGTATTCATCAGTATAAAGAAATAAAGGACACATGATAGAACCCATGACATTGTACACAAAGTATTCTGCATATAGACGAGCTCCTAGTCCACAAAGGTATATTATAAAGGAAATATATAGACATTACATATTCCCTGCTCCTTTGTTGTCCAATTGGAACCAAGTTCATTGAAAAAGGCGAATTTCAATGAAATAAGAATGTCATGGAAATTGAATGGCTATTTGATATAATTAATGACATGAACACCTAAAAAAAAATAAAAGAATACAGTTAGTAAGTAAATAAAATACCTTGTTCACTCTGACATTCTCAGGTAGCTTCAAGGATCTACACTGAGATGGTTCATTGATTTCAGTGAGCTTCCATATCTTCGACTTATCATTGGATTCTTCACTTATTCTAGGTTTAACATCACCCAAGTTCCGGGCATCCCCATTCTGATGATTTGAAATTGACAGATAGTATCAATAATAACAAAAACAATAGTAACGATAATAAATACATCAAAACAATCACAGTGACAAGTTTAATCCACTTTTCCATTGGGATAGGAGTTGCACAATAAGCAACAAAAAAAAAATCATAGAAAAAGGCAACAAGTGGCATTCAAGTCAATAACATCCTACTGTTATTAGAGAAGATAAACAGACCATCGCAGTAATAGCTACCACAGACAAGGCCCTCTCTGCAAGTGCAGCACTAGTTGCAGCAGCAGCAGCTGCTGAAATTGGATTTATTGTAGGCTGTCACAAATATAATATGTCAGATAAGATTTTATTAATATGAGGAAAGGAAAGTATAAAATCTATATAAGTCTACCTTTGTCATGGCTTCCGATGTTCTTGATGTATCATATACAGAATTTTCTAATGTGCGTAACAAACGAATACCATCTGCATTGGCTAAGATTTTAATTCCATTCTCATTTGCAGAAACAGCTAAAAGAGCTCCATTCTTGTTAAAACGGATTCGTGGGCTTCCCTAGAATATAAGGTTACAATTAGCAACTAATATTTCCAGAGACAGGCTATCCAATTTGCAATAAAATATTGAACTTACAGGGAGACCCCCATCAGCATCAACAGTTGTCAAAAGCTGAATATTGTCCATATCCCAGAATTTAATGGAGAAATCATCACCTGCAGCCAAATATCGGTTTTTGGTTGTATCAAATTGTACAAAACCCAAAGATCGTTTCCGGAATCCTTGATAAGTCCTTTTTACAGCTCCTTCACTTTCATTCCACTCAACAATAGAGGATTCCCCATCCTTACTTGTCCCACATGAAAAGAGTCTATAAAATACATTCAAGCCAAAAAAAAATGTTTGAGCAAAAATAGATCAAAACAGATAGTATAATTCAATAATACAAGTAGCCACGGTTGAGTATATGGACCTTGTACCATCAGCACTATAGGCCATGGTTGTACACCAACGTCCAGGAGCTTCATAATCAACACGAGATCCCAAATTATCATACAACCATGCTTTTATCTTTCCATCTAATGCCGTTGAAAAGATGAACTATAGCATAAAAAAGAATTTCAACAAGAAAACGAATTAGAAACATAGTCAAAGGATTTTCTATGGGGCACTCTATCAATAGGGCTAAAGGAATCATATGGCAACAAACTCAACCAACATTTTCCCATAGGTATCAAAGTCAACTTGTACCTGAATGTTTTCTTTATAATGCGGACAGACAGAATAAACTGGAGCCTCATGACCTTCGAAAGTATACTGTTTTGCACCCGTAGCAGCATCCCAAACCTTAAGTTGCATACCTTAGTTAGTGACATATGTTATCTTCACTTAAGAAATCCAAGCTCATGCTTTGACAGACCTACCTTAATGGTCTTATCATCACCACAGGTTATGACACATAGTTGCTTATTTGGGTGAGAAAACGCTAGATCATTTACTCCACCAACATGAGCATCAATCTAGAAAAGTTCAAGTAAACAATTACAAAAAAGTATATATAAAACCTAAAGTAGAAAGAACTCTTCATTATACAAGTGTTTGCATGTGTGTATACCTCCAGATGCTGTCGAACATCATCCCCGCTATGGTAAGAGTATATCTGAACGATGTGCCTTGAGTAAGCAACACCTGTTTAACAGAAAAACTCATAAATAAATTATTTGTATAGTTGAGTTCTGAAAGTAAATATTACTTGGAACAATATATTAAACTTGAAGAATTTAAAAACTCTACCAAATAAAGCCCCATCAGGACTCCAAATCACACGGTTGACAGAAACACCTGGATCTTTGACAAGAGCAGCCTGAATTGATTATGATTAGTTTTATTTTCAGTTACTGCAAACTTACAAGTTTCACGGATTGGTACAAATACTCGTCACAAATATCAATGGATAAAGGTGAGAAAGGACAACCTGAAAGGGCATTGAACAAGCACTAAGATCCCAAACTTTAAAGTTCCTCATGAGCAACCGCTCCCTAGAGCCCACTTCCCACAAAGCAATGTCCCCCACATTTGTACCGACTGACACATTGCATCAAGAAAAAAAAAAATCAGTCAATTTCCAGTATGAATAATAAATAACTAAGAATCATGTCAACAACACTAACAAAAGGCCTTAAAAGAGTAGCAGACCAAGAAGCAGTGTCTGTTGAACCGGATGAAAGTCCATGCTCATAGGAGATGAGCCTTGGTTCAGAGTTCGCATGGTAGTCTTTGGCAAGTCATCAGGGGCATTAAATGCCTGACCATGACCATGACCAGGGAACGTTGCTGACAAAACATTGACAGGCAGATTTACCTGCACAAAATAAAGAAAGATTGATACCAGAAATGTGAGATAATAACTTGCATTGCTATGAGTTCCAAGACCATGTATGATGTTTACATAAATGACACCAGATTACCTCATCTGACATTCCCATTGGTCTTGTTCTCTTAGAAACATTATCTGAATCACCAGATGTATAGTCAACAGAAGGATTAGTTGGAGGGGTCCTAGGGTGCTTCAAAGCAGCTTAAAAAGACAAGGAGCATCAGAGGTCAAAGATTATACAAACCAAACATAGCATATAAAACCTAAGTACCACTAGTCATGAAGAGTTGGAGAATGATAGAAAGCAAATGAATGTAGTACCAGGAATTGATAGCGCACCAAGACCTATAGCTCCTCCTGAAACTGCAGGATGTGCTTCAGTGGTTGGGTTTAATATCCAACCAGCCAGGGGTGTTGGCACAGGGGCTGGAGTAGGTTGAAAAGGCTATACGCATGAACCACAGCAGAGTCCAGCACCATAATAAGAACCAAAAGATAACAACATATTATACAATTCCAATGAAACCAAATCAGTTTAGTAGCCCACCCCATGTGCACCAAGAGGAGGAAATCCTCCAGCCTTTGATAATGATCCTAGTAGCGGATTATTAGCAGGTGATGGAGCCCGTGCACCATTTGGTTGTCCACATGAATGATCCACAAAAAGAGTTTTTATATCTGGATTTGGCCGTGGATTCTTACAAAGTTGGTGCTGCCAATTCAAGCTGAAATTTAATTTTGAAACAGGAAAATGAAAAAGGGAAAAAAAATCAGTCATCCCATAATAGAAGATTGTCTAGTCAGTTGTTTAAAGAGCATTTACAATGCAAAAGCCTATGCAGTAGCCCCTCTACATGCAGAAGCTCCTCTACATACAAATTATCTAATGAAAAGAAGCGTTGAGGCAGGAACTATGCAGCCAAGAATTGGTGGATACATAATCAAAACATTCTATGAACAAAATTACAATGGTGCCAGACATCCTATCACTGATGAAAAATTCAATAGGAGTTCAATGGTTGGAATCTTGGATAACAATAACATGAGGCATGTCTACACCAAATAAAACAGAAATGTAAACTGGAAGCTGGCAGATGAGCTCCTTCAATTGTAAGTAAAGATACCAAAAGCAATCTCATGCCTATAGTGTGTACCAGTAAGTTATTACATGCAGTGCACAACACAAAGTACGGTTGTATAATTATTGACAATATCTTAGACTTTGAATGAATTACCTTTGATTGATTAGAGTCCGTAACCTTGAGTTTTTAAGGTTGGGAAATTGCAATTTGTCACGAAATAAGGGATTGGCCTCAATCAACTTTTTGAGCTCAACCAACATGATTGCCCTTGCAGACTTTGTATCACCATACTTAGACAATTGCTCATTTTCCCTATAATGCCAGAAATCATTTTCTGTTTCTTACAGAAGTTTCACACCAAACTAAGAATTATATACGTACCTAAAATTCTCCAATGTCAAAAGTTGTGTGATTTCCTTAAACAGTTCTTCATTAAATGTGGCAAAGACTTTCAAATCCTTCACTAATATTTCTACAGCCTTGGACCGATCATGCCTACCAAAATGTTAATTAAAACAGCTAAGTTCAATACTTCAAAAAGAATGCTGAGTGTCAACAGAATACATATGTGAACTTGTTGCCAGCTTACTTATCCAATGCTTCCAGGTACTTCTGTTTCCTTATCTCAAAAAATATCTTCATAGAATACCTATTATCATCCACTTTGGTGAAACCAGAGAGGTACCTCTCAACCTCGTCCCAATTACCATTGTGCACTTCATCCTCAAAATATTTCATGTTAAAGAAAAATCCAGACTCCTGCTCAAGCCTATTATTTAAAAAAAAATAGTCAAATAATGTGATAAAACCTAATCAACACTAGAGATAACCAATGATAATAATTAATAATTAACAACAACAACAACAATAATAACAAAAAATAAACTGAAATGGAACAAGCCCCACCTGTGAACAGTTTCTTTGAACTTTTCCTCATCCAGAAACTGCAAGATCAAGAACACCAACTCCCTACTTAGAGATGACATCGTAACCGCCTCGTCTTCGATTAGACCAGCACCAAAATGAGCAACTATAGACTAGATCTGTGGGAAAAACAATTATTTTAAATAATGAGCGGTTAGAGAAATTGCACGTCGACCAGTTACGAAAAAATGCAGAAATGAGAATCCACACCGAGAGTGAATCATTTGACTAGCCCCAGCAAAGCATTTAGGGAAGAAAACCTTCCATGTCCGAAAAATCAAACAGAAACAAGGTTTTTAGGGGCAAAAACGAAAGGGCAAAAGAAATTGAGTGTATCCCATAAGATCAAAGGGCAACAAAGAAAGCAGCTTTAGTCCCATGAGGGAATCCAAGATGCAAGAGAAAAAAAATCAAAAAGTGTTCATAAAAGGAAACAAACAAGGAAAAGTCGAAATTAAAATACACATAAAAGTCTGTGACTTTAAAGCAACAGATTCGGAAACTTGAAAGAGAGAAAAAGGGTTTGGAGAAAGTCTCACCTTCAAAGCTCTCTCAAACACACACACACATGGGAAGAAAGGTCCCCCGAATATAGAACGCACCACCACCAACACATCACAAGAGAAGAGAGACCATAACACAAAAGACCAAACCTTTTTCTCTCTTCTCTTCTCTTCCACTTTCTCTCTCCTGCAAGAAATGTCCTAATATACTTCTCACTCACTCTCTATCTCTAATTACCTCTCTCTAAATATATACGGACACATGAACTTGCTCAAATAGGTGTTTTTTATATAGGAAGCGACAGAGAAGGGAGATGATAAGTAGACAGACTTATCATTTAGTGATTATCAATGTGACAAGAAGCTATAAGAGAAGCACTATAGCTTATATTTCAAGTGCAGTTTAATGAGGGGCCCACTAAGCCGGCTTCGTCTTGTCTAAAACATCGGCTCGGAATCTCGAGCTGACAGCTGTCCATCGGCTCGGAGTAAAACTAGATGATGGGTAGTGTCTTTCTACTTCCACACCTAGGGTCTTATCTCGGATCTCTACCGTTGATTCAGAATTTCACTGGACGGAGAAGTGTTATTTGAGAGATCGTAGGGATGAGAAGAGAGGAAGAGTTGTTGGGAAAATAAGAGGATAATTGCCCAGAAATCCATTTTTACTGGGTTCAGATCCCCCGAGTAACGACAAAGTTTCTCGGACGGGTCCCCAAAGTGTTTGGCCTCAGTCTTTGGGGAATATTACGATGTCTGCCACGGAGGGATGGCACTTACTGTATATTTGTATCACGTGATACAATGATACAGTTCATGACTGCGATACGAAATGAGATGGAGTAAAGTATCGCGATATGGAAGTTAATAAAGTAAGTGAAGTGAATGAAATGTATGGTCAGAGAGTGTGTAGGTTATTGTCCCCGTCAGATGTGTACGCTCACCTCATAAAATGCCCTAATTCAATTAAAAAAAAGGTTTAATTAACAGTTTTGTTGTTACTAATAAGATATTGGCATGAGTGAAATTAAGTTTGGTTCTATTAGATGACGCAGGCTACACCACTGGAGAAATGAATTTCTTTGTATTTGATGGACAAGTTTTATTATAGAGCATTTAAGCATTAGATTCATCTAGGCTTCACAAGTATTTGATTATTAAGTGCCCTCGTATTGTATTCCAACTTTTGCATGGCGTCGAGGTTTCTAGTCTCCATCGACAAGAATTGCTTGTTCACGGCGTCACTGAAGGTGATGGACAGCAAGTGGACACGCTGTGAGTTGCAACAGATCGAGGACGGTGGCATGGTTCTTAAAAGATTTCATATCTGCGACCTTTGAGGGGAGAGAAAGTGATTGACGATGTCGACACATGCACTCGCCGGATCTGAAGACCATGAAATTGAGCACACTTCAACAACTTCAATCAATCCAAAATCGGATTTGCGAATCGAAATTTGTAAATTACCAACTTTGTGTCTGTTAATTAAAGATTCATTCCTTTATTTACTTTGATCCTTGTTTCATTTCTGTCACAAGATATTGAAGTGTCTCTTTTAATTTTTTATTATTGTTCTGTATGATTCATGTATGCTAAATAGAATGAAACAAATGGGCGAAGGGAGCATAAGAGGTAGAGAGTGCAAGCGGCAAAGAGATCGAGGAAGGCCTATGCGACAGTGGGGATACGTAGCAGCTGTAGTCTGTAGAGAAAGGAGGGGAAGGAAGTGGTTTAGGGAAAAATAATCCAATGTCATGCACTTAGAATATAGTTTTAGAACCTAGATGAATCCAACGTTCAATAAAACTACCATAGTTTATCCTCTTAAATAAAATTTTAGATTTGAAAATTAAAGATAAAGAATGTGACTAAAATAAAATATTCCACTAACACTTTGTTTTGTTGTGAGGAATGAAAGTATCAAAAATGAAAAAGTATGAAAAAATTGTTCTAAAAAACATGAAAAAGAATAAAAAGATGATAAAAAAAATAAGATTATTTGATTGAAATGAAATAGAATAAAAAGAATAGAGTGAAAATAGAAAAGAGAAAAATAAATTACATAACAAATAATTGAATTAATCTTTTAAAATATTTTTTCGTTTCTAACCATTCAAAAATGTTTAAAATTATTTAAAAAATGCCAACACTGACATTTTAAATCGCTAAAAAACAAAAAGAAATGTTTTTATCCCAAACTGCCATTTCCAGCTCCAGAGGTATTGTTCATTTTCGCTCAGAATGTGTCCTGTCCCTCTTTTCCTTCCTTTCACACACTTTTGTCATCACAAACAAATAACTTAACTTTTTTATTTCTTACATCTTTTATCTCTTTTTCATTTCATTTCTCACTTTTTTAATACAATCAAATCGACTATTAAAGTGATTAGTCAAATTTTTTATAACAATTAATCATTAATAAAATTAATAAATATTTTTATCAATATTATAATGATAAAAAATCAATTTTATTAATTTTAGGCATTGCAAATAAGGTTGACATAACAAATATAGCAATAAAAATGGCCTGTAATTTTAGGCAAATTTTACTCATAATTATAGTAACTTGATTTTTAGACTATCATTAGGAAAGACACTGTTTAATTACTATATTTGACCCAATAATGAATCTGACAATTATGTTTACAAAAATTCTAAATCGAAGAAAAAGATTGATACGATTATTTTTGTCATTTATGAATAGTAATTTAATGTATTGTTTTAGTATATGATAATTAAAGAAGAAAAAAACAAATGAATCCAGACACCCTCGAATATGTTTAGCAAACTCATCTGCTTTGTATTTTATATATTACTAATGTAATAACTTGTGACTATCACGGGTATTAAATTATTGTGTTGAAAGTATTATTAATCATGGTAATTCAAAATAATACATATTTGTGTATTGATTGTTATGATCTTTCCAACTAAAATACATATCTCTTAAACTATTTTGGATTGACGTGTATTGATTAATAATGTTATTAATCATGGTAATTACGACTTATGTGTATTGTGATATCAATTTTATTATGTATATTTTTTATGAAATATAATTATTAATTTTTTATAAATAACTAAATATTAGTTACATAATTTTATTAATCATAATAATTATGATTGAGGTATTAATGGAAAGTTTCACTATGTTGACATGTAGAGTAACAATCATTTTAGTGGAGGAATCATCTATTTCATAAAAAATAAATTATGTACCAATTACATGTAATTTCTTAATGAAATGTATTTAATTATTATTTTAATTGCTTTAAAATTAAATTTTTTCAGCAAATTTATTAATACAATAATTAAAAATATATAATATGTTATATGTTACAATATTGAATCTTAAAAAATGACAAAAATTGAATAACAGACGAAGAAAAAAAATACCCAGATTGATTTTCTTTCTGCGTTCTTTAATCGATTCTTCTTCCCTTGGCCGTCTTTTATTCTCTAACTTTTTTTTTTTGAGATGCAAATATTTTAACAAAAAAAAAAATGCTCAAGTACCATGTGTGCAGGAACAAAAATCACAAAGATGCTACCAATACTAAGCATCATAGTCCAATAAATAATATTATATCAATCTTACCATTCAAATCCCTCTTATATGATGAGTTGTAAAAAAAACAAACCTCCTACCTAATCAAATAACCTTAGATCCTTAATTTGTTCTAACGTATACAACAGGCACACACATTTCACCCAAACTGATCACCATACATCCCTTCCCAAACCCAATAAAAGATCGTTATATGCTTATGCTATTACAAAGATTCCTTAAAAGAAGAAAAGAACACTCACCCACTCCATAAGTTAAAGACATCTATTGTATGTATTGAACTTGCGCTTTTTTCAATTCGCGTAGTTATCGATCAAAGAACAAATCTAGCTTGCAACAGATGGGAATTCTTTAAAATTGTTATATTAATTACAATTTTGCAAGTCTTTTTAATTTTTTATTTTCAATTTCAATCTCGTATTTTTTCTACGATTTTCATCTTCATATTTTAGAAAAGTTTACAATTTTAATATAATCTTCAGTTTTACCGTTTTACATACGTTTATTTCTTTTATTTCTATATTTAAACTGATTAAATTATTTTTATGATACTTTAAATAAATATGTTAAGTTAAGTGTATGATTCAATTGAACTAAAATAAGTAATAAATAAATAAACTTATGTAAAATTAAGGATTTAATCAAAAATATATATTTTTAAAATAAAAAGACTAAAATTATATAAAATAATAATAAGAAAATTAAAGTCGCGAATCAATGATTAAAGGCAAAAATTAATATTTAACTTTTTTTCATACTACCAAAAAATAACGTAAGCTACAATTTTTTATCATTCATTATATTTATCACGTTTATTGTTTATATTACCTTTCTCTTATTTCCACTTCAGTCTATATGGCTATCAATTCCATTTTCGATGAATACCACTACTCTTTTTTTGTAAGGTATCTTGAACATATTGCGTATCATGTCTCCGTTGAAACAGCAAAAAGCCAAAAAGTGCCAAGTAGTGAAAATAGTGAGAGAGAGAGAGAGAGAGAGTAGTGTTTTATATCTTCTAACAAAGTAATAAATCTTTTTTGTTTTAAAATCCGTTTATTGTTTAATAAGTGTAAATGTAGGTTAACTCCTAATTAAGACTTGGTAATAAGATTTATCACTTTTCAATTATTAGTAATTATATATAAAAATTTGAGGAATTTTTAAAAGAGCATTTTAAACATGAATTTTCAAGTGAAGTTTTTCTATAACTTCCTGGATTATTGTTTGGAATATAGTAATTAGTTTTTTAAATTGAAACTAATTTTTAATTAAATAATAATAATAATAAATTAAAACATATGAAGTAAGTTTATTAAATTCAAAGTATTTAACAAAAATAATTATTGAATAAAGTGATAAATGTATATAATTTAAAATTAAAATGACGTACTTGTATCATTTACTATATTTTTTTATTTTATACATAATTAATATTTATAGATAATTATAGTTTCATATTTTTAATTTAATTTTAAAACACTTTAATTTCTTAAAAAATCAAATATCTTGTTAATAGTAATTTTTAATACATGTATTTTAATTAAATTCTGTGTGATTTCATATTTTTGTTAGTGTATCCATTGAAGTAACATAACCTAAAAGTATCACTTTTTCATTGGCAAAAAATAAAGCAATACAAACAAACAAGTGATATGCATTCACATGATAATGCAATAAGTTGATGCTAATTAAGCAATGATATCGATCATTTTATTCTTATCAGTTACATTCAAATTTTTCTACGTTCCTGAATATGCATGCTTAAACTAGTGGCATTACCAAGAAGAAACAAATAGCATGATTATCATTTATTTACAAATCTTACAAAGATATAACTGAGGATCACAAAAATCTATGGGATGGCCCCTCTAACAAGAATGCCCAAAATAATTATGGCAGAAGCGAGCAACTCATTGATGCTAAACAAATTGAAATGCATGCCATCCCCACCATACTGCTTTCTTCCCTCCTACCAAATAAAGCAACACAATAAGTGCTTTTACGTTATATATTTATTGTTATCATACTATTTTCAATATATATTAAAAATGAGACAGTTGGGAAATGGGACGCGTCGTCCATGGTTCTGCGAAATGAAAAGATGGTGGAAGATGCCAAGTAAAGCTTAAAGATTCGAATGAAAAATTGAATAGAGAAGAGCCCGCAAACCACTAAGGTCAACTTTACTCAATAGATTGAGAGAATATTGTACATCATTCTAAAAAAGATAGCCTAATTATAATAAAAACTGTTTTTTGGGGCACAATACAATAAACTCATCATAACATGCATTATACCACTACTACGTAATAATTAAGATAGAAATTAATTTGAAAATAAATGGTTATTAAATTGAAATTATGAAGCGTGAATATTTGAGAGGGGAGGGGAGGCCCACGAAGCACTGAGGAATGACATTGACAAGGTACAGAATAAAGGGAGTCGTGCAACATAGGTTGGGTGGGGCCCGCACATTCTTTCTCCTCTGTCTGAACTCTGAAGAAGAAGTCAAGTAGGGTGCCTTCAGGTTTGGGTAAGATAGCCAAGGATAGGGGTAGGGGTAGCTCTCCCCTGTTATGGTTCTTCGTTTGGTCATTGGTAGAGTGCAGTGAATGGGACTTGCTCTTGGAGCGCGTCTCATACACGTTCTTGCTTTTTGCTCTCATTAGGATTGGTTAACCAAAATCACCGACCAAACCTTTTTTTCTTACACTTTAAATAAGTTTTGTGAAAAAAGTTTAATCAACGTCCCAAACTCCTATATAAGATATTATAATTTTTTATGTGATATGAAGAGAAAGATAGAGAGAAATGAGATATATTAGTAAATTGTATAAAATAATAAAGTGTTTATGTATTATTATTTATGTTTAATTATTTTATCTCTTTGATCTTTCTGATGATGTATCAAATCCTTTATTTAATTTTTTTGTGTTTATGTATTTGAAATTATGAGATTGTGTATCCCTTTGACCTTTCTTGGTCGATGCAGGCCCAGGTCCAATAAATCACTTAGTATCTTCGTGCTTAATATTTGATACTTCGTGGGTGTGTATCCCTCTAGTCCTCCTCGTTTGATGGTCATCTTGATCCTTGAAGCACTCAGCAGTTGATCGAATGGATACACGATCACCCATCAGCCCCCTTAGAGGTGCCTTGATATTCTAGCATCTTCACGATACGCGTATGGAAATCTCGGATTCATGTAACACCCCTAGAATATCACCATTCCATTAATGCGATTAGAGATATATAACCTAGGCGCCGAACCCTAGAACAAGCAAATAACACTTCACACTAAATGCTTTTGGCTATGGAGAATCCAAGATCCTGGGTTGGGTCACCAGAGACAATTTCAACATCAACAACAACACTTTTAATTCAAGTTAACCGGAATTGATGATAAATAGATCTAATGATAGATACGAAGAAGTTCAAAAAAAAAGAAAAAGAAAACAAAAAAAAATAAAAGAAAAAATGGGTGAAAAAAAAAGGAAAAAAATGAAAAAAAAGAATTAAAAAAAACATCTAAAACATAAAGATAATAATAAATTTAATCATCCAAGACACTTATAGATTTAATTAATTATTTAGTTCTTATACTTACACTATTTTTATGATGTGGCCAAAGCAAACTTGTGATTGTGAGAGGGGTCAATAAGGACATGACCCTGGTCCTCCCAATATCTTGTAGTTGTCTGAGACTTTTATCAATCTTCAGACCATGATGCCATTGAATATTTAGTGGGAGATTCATATTAGATGCATGCTTCATATGTTGGGGTCACAAGCATGTTGAGAGACTGATATGCATCTTGATTGATCATTACTGTCTGTCATATGCGTGATATTTTGTTTGTATAATGCAATTGAAATCAATAAGTGGCTAATGCTCTTATCTCATATCATACGTGCTTTCAGCTATTAGTTAACCTTCACAATTGCAGAGGCAACTACCACTAAAACCTGCATCAGCTCTTACGTAAGAGAGGTTGCCAATCCACCATCTGCCTCTGGAAGGCAAGCTTTCAAAGGGGTGGATGTTTTGGGGCTAAAGAAGCGAGGCCAAGGTCTCCGGTCATGGATTCGTGTTGACACATCTAGAAACTCTCAAGCCATTGAGGTAGGCAAGTTTACCATGATCCGACGTTGTGATCTTCGCCTACTTGATCCTCTGTTTGTCTACCCATCAACAATCCTTGGTAGGGAAAAAGCTATCGTTGTTAATCTAGAGCAGATACGGTGTATCATTACAGCAGACGAGGTTCTTGAATTCCCTTGATAGTTGTGTATGCACTGTGTAATGGAACTGCAACGACGGTTGACAACAACCGGGGTAGGGGAGGTTTTGCAATCAGACAGTTCTGACATGAAAAGAAGGAGAGGAAGTAGGAATTTTGAAGATGTACTTAGCAACTCTTCCCCTGATTATTTACCTTTTGAGTTCAGGGCTCTTGAAGTTGCCCTGGAGGCGGCATGCACATTTATTGATTCCCAGGTTAGTACAAGTACATAGTCAAGTCAGAGGCTAACTTATGTTGATTTTTTAATTTAAATTATTCTTCATTTCTTTATTTAGTAATTTATTATAGATTATAGAAGAGAAATGGTTGCTATGAACATAGATCTTGTATTTCTATAGAATAGTCTACATACTAGCATTGAGTTCCTGTAAATATTAACCTGTACCATATCAGGGAAGTATGAGTATATTATGGTTGGTAATTGTTGTTTCGATGTCTACCTACTGTCTACTGATTAAGGCCAAAATGCCCTTTTGTGGTAACAGAATGCAAAGTCTATAGAATCTTCTGTTGCAATTTTTTTAGAGAAAGCCAGTACGTGTACTCTACGACCTATATTGGATGAATATACACTTGTTTCCTGTTGGCAGTGGCACTAAAAGATTTGGTGTTATTGTGATCCCCTCCCTCCACTGCAGTTAATCCTTTATGTGACTACGAGCGTAGCCCCTTTTTATTCACCCGTTTGTAGAGAAAGCTATGAGAGGAACACTTGTCTGTGCAGTAATTTCAACTAACACCATTGTGTCCTTCTTGTCGTAGGATGATTTCAATTTGATGTATCATGTAGCTTATGTGGTTTGTTGGTGGTACGTTGCCTAGGTGTTCTGAACTTACAAGTGAGAAATAAGGAGAGAGAAAGTAAGGAATTAAATATGAATCTGTGCATCTCTTAGGGAGTTTTCTACATGTTATGTTATGTTGGTGGTACGTTGCCTAGGTGTTCTGGACAGTAATTCTGTATTGACAGTAGAAAAGAGGGAGATTTACATATTAGGGAACCAAGTCGAGTTTATGCCAAGGAGCAACCATATAACTGTTGAATGGTATGATGAAAAATTAATGAAGACAACAGTATGACCTCCACATGGTCTTCATTGATATAGAAAAAAAAATCTATGATATGGTTGTATGATAAGTCCAATGATAGCATGGTGATGTATAAAATTCATAATTCTATCATATTATATCATAACAGAATTCCTGATCCATGCGATTTGCTAGTGTTTCTCTTTGAAATTCTTGTTCATATGATTTTGATTTGATAAATTAATTAGTAACATTCTCAATTCTGTTCTGGCCATTTACAAAAGGCAGTAGAGTTAGAAGTAGAGGCTTATCCGTTGTTGGATGAACTGACATCAAAGATCAGTACTCTAAATTTAGAACGTGTTTGTCGGTTGAAGAGCATACTTGTTGCCCTGACCAGGAGGGTTCAAAATGTGATGCTCATTTATATTTTCTTCTTTCTTTATGATTGCAAGTGACAGTTACCATATTTTCTGAGTCTTATTATTACTATTTGCTTTGCAAATGCATATATTCAGGTTGGAGATGAAATAGAGCAGCTTATGGACGATGATGGTGATATGGCCGAAATGTATCTTACTGAGAAGAAAAGGTGAATGAAGTTGTCATTTTATGGAGAACAGTCTATGGCTGGATATAAATCAGTTGATGGTGCATCCATTTATGCTCCGGTGTCTCCTGATTCTCGGAAGCTTGAAAAGAGCTACAGCATTGCTAGGAGTCAACATGAGAGCATGAGGATTTCTTAAAAGTACTAAGGAAAGTATAGAGGAGCTTGAGATGTTGCTGGAAGCATACTTTGTTGTCATTATCGGTAAACAGTGTTATCTACACTAACCCTTTTCTTTCTGGCTTCATAACAGTTTATCAACCACTGTTTCCTGCTTTTTGTTTCAGTTGAAAGAATACATTGATGACACAGAAGATTTCATCAACATTCAACTGGTTTGTTTTCTTTCCCCCAGGGTTCATGTCAATTTTATTTATCCTAATTTTTGGTCATGTTTCTTATGTCTGATCATACATGCAAATTAACATGTTCACACAAACAACTCACAATGGGGAGAGGTAGGAGTATTTCGAATTTTGTTGCTTTATGATAATAGGTGTATGGGACAATGACTTCTTATTCCCATGGTGAAACAGAAGTTACTTTTTACGATAACGGCCAATCTCCACTTCATTCTTTCACATTTCTTCTTCCACTTTTATTTTTTCAATTTTCAATTAAATAAATTTATTTTATTTTTCTGAAATTACTAAAGGCCAACCAAACATGTTCACGGAAATAATATTTTAGTTTTGGGCATAAAATTCTTTGGGAATGCTATTCCTGATAATATAGTTATGTACCTTGAAACAAACTCCCCCTTAATATTACTGATTATCTGAAATTTTATAGGGCTCTAAAAGAACAAAAGTGGTTACACAGTGTCTTCATTTGTATTATGTGATAATATGGATTGTTCACTGAACTTGTTTGGCTGGCTGAACTATTTTAATTTAGAACAGCTGACCGAATTTTTTTGTCACAGGATAATGTGTGAAATCAGCTCATCCAGTTTGAGCTTTTACTCGCAACCGCAACATTTGTGGTTGCCATCTTTGGAGTGGTAGCAGGAATATTTGGGATGAATTTTGAAATTGAATTATTTGACGTCCCATCTGCTAAACTACTCTTTTGTGTATCTTTTGCTACCTCATTTTATGAATTTCCATCGGGGACCTGTTTACTGTACCTGATATTCAATTACTTACAAGTTACAACCATGGAAAAAGAACAGTGATTGACTCTAACTTTAACTTATCATATAAAAAATTCCGAAAACCAAGTTGCGGAAACCATACATACGCATGTAGTGTTTGTACTCTCGACTCCAAAAAGTCTTGCTCTCCCTCTTCTAGCTCCAAAAAACATGCATCCCAATTGAGAATCACCCGCAAGAAAAATATCTACATAAATAATCGATCCTGTGATCCCCCATAATCAAATAGTTACTACTACATAAATGACCCGCTCAAGCCTTAATCCTAAATTACTTGCAGCAAACCAAAATATTCCAATCATATCAAGCTATTGTACCTAAATTTGTGGACACGGTCAATAACATAAATACCATTAAAGCCAAAAATCTCGATACTTCAACGTCTTAATTTGTTAATGTAAAAATGACACAATGAAGAGTGTACAGGTAATTTGGTGTATTGCTTAAGAAACCTTGCCTCTACCATACAAAGCATTAAGTCCTTAACGGACACATTCTACTACAGTTGTTTAGCACTTCCAATGATGCTTGCTGTCCTAAAGCCTGAGGACCTACTGTCCCATGTTTGGGGGTGGAGGAGGAAGACGGACACCCTGTCCCTGCATGGGTTGGGCAGGAAAACCTTGTGGAGGTGGCATTGATGGAGGTCTAGCACCCATGTTGAAACCCGATGTCCCACTTGCAACAGGGGGTGGGGGTGGAATAGATGGCATTCCACCAGAAGGTGCAGGTCTAGGACCGTTAGCTGCTGCCATAGGAGGAGGAGGAGGCATAGATACCGGCATTGGAGGTGGAGGAGCTCTAGGAGGATTTGCCATAGGTGCACCAGGAGGTAGCCCTTGTGGAGGAGGTGGAGGTGGTGGTAGTGGACCTTGGGGTGGTGGGGGCAAAGGCCTTGGTGGTACACCAGATGGTGCTGTGCCATTGGCAGTAGAGGCAGGCTGCGGTTTGTTCGCCTCTGGCGGCTTGGATTTAAAATACAATTGTAGCTACAAACAAGTATCAATTCAAGTCATCCATGGCAGATGGTGGAAATTAAATATCAATAATGCAAACCACATAAACAGAAAGAATTAAGGCAAGAAAGCAGACAGGATATCGCCAACCTAGTTCTGCTGCTAAATGCTTGAATAATTAATTTGCATTGATACATACAGGAACAAACAATTAAAACGCAACAACTAATTTTCTAGACCAGACTCATTTATGTTTGGATGTCGGGGCTACGTGTATATGAGCATTAGTAGCTCAATATAAGGTTAAAACAGGTTTTTAACCAAAAGCTTGAAGAAAGAGCCTCTCCTGAAAACTAAATAATCATTATTTCTTCACCACAAACATTTATCAAATATGCTGCAAGGCCATTCAGATGTTCGTATAAAATGCATATAACAGTTAAACACTTGGATAAATCGAGTTTTCCATGACAAACCAAAAAGGGGAGTAAATGTACTAACCGTGAACATCTTGGAGTCAGGATCCCAGTGCGAGAAGAAATTTGGAGTGGACTTGTCAATCTCCGTGCTGGGCACCTGAAAATGTAGAGTAATGAGCAAAAACAGAGGCAAAAGCAAAGTGCAAAGAAAGTCCAAAAGTAAGAAAATACCTTGAAAGCAACGATTTCATATGGTTCAGCAGCAAACAAGAGGTACTGATACGTTTTATCAAAGGGTTGCACCCTCTGTTGTAACCATCCAAATACAAACAGAGAAATATTAAAACATGGCGATACTGAAAACAAGTTGAGAGAAAATTAAATCAATAAAATCAGAGTGTCCCACCTGTTCATAGGAGGACATAAACCGGTGCCTCGGCTTCGCGAGCTCTTCAATCTCCGGATATTCAATCTACATCAATCAATACACAATAAATAAATAAATAAAAAGTACATAAAATATGATAAAAAAGAAGTATGAAAATTGCGTGAAAAGGAACCTGGAATAGGAGAGATCTTTGTTTTGTCTCCGGGTCATACTGCTTGGTCACACGGTACCCAGGGCGTCCAATCTTCACTGCAAGCACATAAATTTATGTTTTTCTGTTTCATTTGTTTAGTTCATAAAACACGAAATTGAGTGAATAGAATGAAACCTGTTTTTCGGAGAGTGACTTTGCGCTTGTGGGGTTGGGGCTGGGCGGGAGCGTCCTTGGCCTCGCGAGCGGCACGTTTGGCCAAGTTGGTTTGGTGGCGCTTGCCCTGAGTGTGGGCCAAGTAGTTGCCCTCGTTGTTGTGGAGAGTGAGACAGAGTTTGCATTCGTAGCTTCCAAGGTGGTTGCGCATGAAATAGGGATCCTTCGCCAGGTCTATGGTCTCCAGAGCCAGTCGCCGGAGACGCTCTCGCCGGTCTATGGCTTCGTTCTGCGCCGACGCTGCACCTCCGCTCCCCGGCTTCGATCCCCATTCTCGATCCATTTTCAGTTGAATTAAGTTACGATAACACAACACAAGACAGATTATATGCTTCCTGTTGTGTTGCGTTCTCTTACAATAAAGCCCACTTCCTTCCTTCACGCGTAGCGGTAACCCATTACTTCAACTTTGAAATAAAATTGGATAAGGGACAAATAAAATAGATATGATATTTGTTGATAAATGTTTTATCAAATTTAATTAATAAGAAATTATTTTTTTAATTAAATAAAATTTGCATATTTAAATTTATAGATAAAGTTTAATATTTGTTGATAAATTTCATTAATAATGTCTTATCAATTTAATTTGATAAGAAAAATCTATTTTTCTAATTAAACAAAATTTGTATATTTAATTTTATAGATAAAGTCTGTTTCTGTTTTGATAAATAAGTTTTAACTAATAAAATCTAAACAAAATTTTGTTGTTATCAAAACTAACAGAAAAAAAATTTAAAAATAAATAATGTGCTTTTATCTATATTTCTATATAAATAAAGTATCACAGGGAAAAAATATAAATTCTTTTTTAGTTATACGGGCAATCTGACTTATAGATATTTTTGAGAATTTATCCATGGAGGAACAAGATTTTAGAAAAAGTTTAGTTTAGAGTTAAATAAGCAACTGGGTGAAAAACTCTGTGAAGGAATAAGATTTGAAAAAAGTTTGGTTTAGAGTTAAATTAACAATTGAGTGAGTTTGGAAAAAAGTGATACAAATCTAGAATTAAGTTTGATATTGACATGTATAAGGGTAGAATATGTTCTACACTTGTGTTGAATATTTGCTCTTTAAATAATGAAATATTCTTTATTCAATCTTCCTTCTTGAGTTCATATGAGACCAACACCTTTTTATAGAAAAATTATATATTAAATAAAATAAATATAATAATTTGTCATTCAAAAATAAAATAATGTTTTTTCATTACATTAATATAAAGAAGGGTCTGGCCAACAAATATATTTAGGATATTGTTTTAAAAAAATTTAAAAAAAGTATTTAATGTGAAGATTATAGAAGAACATAAAAAAAAATCATTGATAATGTAATTTTGTACATCCAAATAAAAAAAATTCTTCTTTTAATTTTTTAATCAATGTCTTAAGAATACTGATTAGCATTTCACATATAAAAATATATAAAATCTATAA
>PYAF01000511.1:484641-543159 GCA_007407185.1 Glycine tomentella | reverse complement strand
TATTTTATTAACTATTGTTCTTTGTATTTTAACACGTGTATTATAGAAGATGAGTATTTAAATTTATATAATTAAAATTCATAATATGGAAATATTTTTTATTCTTGATAATTTCTTTTAAAAAAATTATTGAAATTCAATTTAAAAATAAAATTAAAAGATAATGAATTGAAAATAATTAGTGGTTAATAAAATTAAGTGTTTCCCCATTTCTTCATTTTTTATAAAAAAAATTAAAGTTATCTTTTGTATTAATTATGATTTTATTCAAATATCCTTTATCATTTTACAATAAATATTATATATTTGAAAGATAAATACATTATCATTGGATAAGAAGACTAACATACATTAATTAGTTCGGGACAAAGGTAGGGATGACAAAGTGTACCAAAACCCTATGAATACTCAAAAATATCCACAAGCGGGATGGGTAATTACCGTTGGACACGGGACAAGTATATATTCACAAATTTACGCAAGTATGAGTGCACACATATCATATATATGTGTGTGTGTGTGTGTGTGTGTGTGTGTAATTTTTTATGATGTTACTCCATGTTTTTAATCTCTAACAATATCACTATTAGAGAATGAAAAATATTAAATCTTTTAATTAATTTTTTTGTTAAGCAACTAGAATATTAATTTTAACAATTACTATGTTGGATAATTATCTTTGTAATTTTATTTATTTATGACTTGAGTTTGGATGAATCCATTTTATATTTACTTGTTTTAATTAAATTATTTTTTTATTAATTTATTATTATTAACCTTATACATAAGTAAAGTGCAGATGATGCATGTGAGTATCATTATATAGGTACCCATTAAGTACGTTGATGGGGATTAAAATGGCTACTCAAACATCTATGAGATCAAATACATGTATTGTTTAAAATGGGGGATGAGTCCTTAAAGATCATACTCATTGTCATTCCTAGACGGAGGGAGTTACATTAAGACAAATGAAGGTAGTTTGAGATTAATGTGTAAAAAATACTTCTTTTAGTCTTGATTATAAGTAAAAAAAACATATTTCTTACTTATTAATAAAGTTAATTAACTTCATTAAATTGTATAATTTATAGTTAAAAGTAATTTTTCCCCTAAACTATCTTTAATTGGAATTAATATCAAACATAAAAAAGTCTTTAGTCTTATTAAATGAAGAATATTTATTTAGAGAACACAATTAAATAGGACATATATGTAATTGAGATTTGTTTATATTTGAGAGAAGAAGAAAAAAAGATATTTTTATTACTTATATTCCATATAAAAGGGAGTATATTAAAAGAGTGAAAGAATGAAAAACGCCATATATGTAAAGCTGTTTTCAATTAGTATGTTTTAGAGCTAATCTTGTACTAGTGTGTAATGGTGCATGCACAATGAAGTATAAACGAGGTGATAATGCTATATTTAAGTAAAGAGCAATATACAAGTTGCATTGCATGAGTTAAATTCAGTTAAGTGTTATCTGACCTCCAGATGAGCAATGACCAATGTGATTCTAGAGCTAGTTTTTCAATGAAAAGGAAAGGAATATGTCCTGTTCCTGTTCTTGTTTGTTCTTTACCGTTGATTCCAAATTCCAAAATCCAATTCCAGGGCTTTGTTGATGAAGAAGAATTTGTAATGTATGGGCCTCTAAGTCAGATATAAGCTTGGATTTGGACAAAGCTCTGAATCTGCCATCGGCTCAGCTGGGTCTAGATCATTGGACTTGGACAAAGCTTTGAATCTGTCAAGTTTTAAAAACACACGACTATAAAATTAAAAAAAAAAATGTTTTAATTATTAATATTGAAATAGTTTTACAGTATTTTTTATTTTAAACATTAATATATATTTAATATTGAGTAAAACACGTGGTTACCTAAAAATAAGAAAACATATGTGAATTATCTATTTTAAGTTTGAAGAAATAATATATAATATTTTAAGATAACTTTTGTACATTGTATAAGTATATATGAATAAGTTAAAAAAATAAAACATCGTCATTATATGAATACGAAATTGCATATATTAAAAAAAAGTATAAAATGATTTTACTACTAATTACTAATTAACTCAATAATACGGTGTGATACAATTTAAAAAGAATAAAAGAAATAAAAAAAAATGAAGGGGGGCGTAACATAAGAATAAGAATGAAAAGGTCCACGTAGGAAAGTTGGAGTCGTAGCGCAAAGAGGTTTGTTTCCCTCCCCAACAAAATTGCCGCACCTTTTGTTTTTCATGTTATTCTGTAGATGCTGGTGACGGAGAATTAGAGAGATTATCCAATCCCAAATCAATATCCATTGACCCAGAGATCTAGCTTCACTCTGCGAAACGATCACCGTTTCTTCTCTATCTATCGCTTTCAAATCGGTAAGTTTTTTTTTTTTTTTTTGGTTTCGCAAGATCTACAGATTCGTCTTCCCAACAACCAACCATTGTTTCTGATCTGACCAAAAAATGTCTCACATAAAGGATACTAACAATTATTCTTCCTTACCCATTAGCTCGCATCTAGAATTGCAGCCTCAAAATGATTCCTCAAAATCCTTACAAAGGCTTACTTTTGACGAATCCAAGGTGTACTTGGGATCCAAGGTCGATGCCGACGACGACGATGATTTGGAAATCGACATCGATAATTATCCCCTTGTCGTTATGGGGCCCAATCCCGGTTCTGGGATACCTGGGGCTGTTTTCAATTTAACAACCACTGTTATTGGGGCAGGGATTATGGCCCTCCCTGCCACTATGAAAGTTCTAGGAGTGGTTTTGGGGATTGTTTTGATCATTATTATGGGAATTTTGTCTGAAATTAGCGTCGAGTTGTTGGTGAGGTTTTCTGTTTTGTGTAAGGCATCCTCCTATGGGGAGGTTGTTCAACATGCTATGGGAAGGCCTGCCAGGATTTTGTCAGAAATTTGTATTATTGTCAACAATGCTGGTGTTTTGGTGGTTTACTTGATAATCATAGGGGATGTTATGTCTGGTTCCGTTCACCATTTGGGGGTTTTTGATCAGTTAATGGGGAACGGGGTGTGGGATCAGAGGAAGCTTGTCATTTTTGTTGTCATGGTGGTTTTCCTTGCCCCCCTTTGTTCACTTGAGAAGATTGATTCGTTGAGCTTGACCTCAGCCGCCTCAGTGGCTCTTGCTATCTTGTTTGTCATTGTCACTTTTACTGTTGCTTTCATCAAGCTCCTGGAAGGACGGATTGATGCTCCCAGGATGGCTCCTGATTTTAGCTCTAAAACTGCCATCTTGGATTTGCTTGTCGTGATTCCCATCATGACCAATGCATATGTTTGCCATTTTAATTTGCAGCCGATATACAACGAGCTTGAACAGCGGTCTCCTCAGAAGATGAACCGAGTTGGAAGGTACACCACAATTTTGTGCATCCTAGTTTATTCTTCCACTGCCATATCGGGTTACCTGCTCTTTGGGAAAGATACCGAGTCTGATGTGCTGACTAATTTTGATAAGGATCTTGGAATTCGGTTTAGCTCAGCCTTGAACTATATTGTCCGGGTTGGCTACATTCTTCATTTGATACTTGTTTTCCCTGTTATTCATTTCTCACTGCGCCAAACAGTGGATGCACTAGTGTTTGAAGGATCACCTCCTCTATCAGAAAGTAGGAAGAGATCTCTGGGGTTGACTGTGGTTCTGTTGGTCCTCATATATGTTGGCTCTACCATGATTCCAAGCATATGGACAGCTTTTAAGTTCACCGGGGCAACCACGGCTGTTTCATTGGGTTTTATATTTCCTTCTCTTGTTGCATTGAGATTAAGTCATCAGGGGGGTTTAAGCTATAGGGAATGGATTTTATCTTGGTTGATGTTGGTATTAGCTGTGACTGTTAGCATAGTAGGAGTTGTTGGCAATATCTATAGCCTTGAGAGTAAGTCTTAGTCCACGATTTGGTTTCTTTTTCACAGGAATCATGTGCTAAAATTTAGTACACAACATTTGTTCATTGGCTCCGCTGCAATGTAATTCAAACAGCAGAAGATTGGGGGTGACAGGATTGTTCTGTAGTATGGGATTTTGCCCCAGCTATGATATATATTGTATGAGATGCACATAAACTTTCATTTGAGGAATGATGAATTGATGAGCGATAAGATTCACTATGAGAGGAATTTGTGGCTGATTAGTTTGCCACAGACATAGCTATGTATACTGTTTCTTTTTTGTTCATTGATTTTACACAAGGACGGTGTTGTAACATTTGTAACAGATTCACAGAATTGCTTAACTGGCACATTTCCATGATAGATTTTCATTTTCCAACAGAAAATCTGTTTTAGTTGTTTTCCATTCACCAATTTTAGTTGCTGCTAAGACTCAAATAATCTTTTCAGAAATACTTGTTACTTGAAACATTTGAGCTTAATTTTAGTCTGTATTCGATGGTGGTACTGTGAACAAAGCTCCCAGCCAAAGCAACCATGTTGGCTTGTTGTAAAATATGTGCTTTGTGAATAGAGTTTATATTTGACCAGGGAAATAATTGTTGTTTTAAGAAAAGGAAGAAGAAGAGGAAAGGAAACAAGAACTGAAAGTGTTGTGCGGAGATACATTTAACTTTTATTGAATAACTCTTAGTTAAAGTCTAACTGAACAAATTAAATATCTCCTTTTTTGTAGGCATGACTAATAACAACCTAATCTTAAAAGAAAAAGAATCAAATTTTAAATACTAAAACAGAAATAACAAACTACTAAAATCTAGATAAAATATCCCACTTTGCAGCTTTTGTAGGCATACTTTCAACAAAACTCCTCCTTGCCTTAATAGCTGCAAACACTTAGTTTAATTCTCAACTTTTATCATCTCCATCATTCTTGCTAAATTTCCCCTGGTCCATTGGAGTAGAAGTGCTTCTGCAGTCCTCTATATGAATTTTTTTTAGTATTTCCCTTGCATACTTTGGCTTATAAAGACTCCATTATGATTTTGCTTCACCTCTATTCCCAAGAAAAAGTCATCAAGCCAAGGTCTGTAATTTCAAACACTCGGAACATTTTAGCTTTAAACTTACACTTGGAACATTTCAGCTTTAAACTCCAGTATTAGCTTTTCACCATTTCCTGTTACAAGCATATCATTAACATAGATGTTTAAGACCATACAAAGCCTTTTTTAGCTTGTAGACCTTATCATCTTGTCCCTTGCTAGAAATCCCTCTGGTTGTTCCACAAATATCTCCTCTTGCTTGTGTTGAGGTCTGTCCACTAACTCCCACGTGTCATTTTTTTTTATCATCTATAGCTCTTCCTTCGTAGCATCTATCCACTTGTCATCCTTCCCAGCTTGTACCTCTGACTAAAATGTCATCTATATCATCATCAAAGTATTGTGGAATTTTTGACAACTCATTTATTGTCTCCTCCCCCATCATATTAAGAGCAAAGCTTTTAGATTTCATTTTCACCTTAAATATATCTATTCCTTTTGTATCTTTGATCAAGCACCATTTGTCTTCGAATATGACTTTAAAGCCTTTTTCAACAAGCTGTGCAACACTAAGCAGATTTTGATCTATGTCAAGCACATATAAGACATCAGAAACATGTTTCAAACCTGATAAGCTTTTTATAGCAACTGTCCCTTTTCCCTTGACTGAGATGAAATCACCATTTCCAATTTTTACTTTGGAAACGATGGTGTTGTCAAGCTCAATAAACAACTTTTGATTATTGGTCATATGATTTGTGCAACGGCTATCTATTAACCATGAATCACTGAAATTGTTGCTTGTAGCCAAGCATGTTGCAACAATAATAAAGGAGGATCCTGCACACGCCACACATAAAAAATGGAGGGCACGGGAGACAAACACTACCACACCACATTGCATAAGAATCACGCTCACTAACGGTATGTCGGTATCACATTCAAATTAGAATGCAAACAAGGTGCTTAACATCAGCACAAATTTGAGCATAAATTTGATCCAATGTGAAGTTGTACTACCTTTGTCTTGGCATAAAAGGAGATGACTTTTCATGCTTTCGTTTTTCGATTGAGGGTCTGTTTGGATGTTAGCTTCTCTAGAAGCACTTCTAGAAGAGAAAAGTAAGGAGAAAAAAATGAAACAAGTTTTTCCATAAGTAAAAATAAGCTCTTCATTAGCTAATTTGTAGATGTCATCTCATCTTTTAGAGAAGCTACATTGGTGAGCTTCTACAAATTAGCTAATGGAGAACTTATTTTTACTTATGGAGAAGTTCATCCCATCTTTTTACTCTTATTTTCTTCTTCTAGAAGTGCTTCTAGAGAAGCTTACTTTGTTTGTTTTCTTCTGTTGTTAGTTTATATTTGCTTCTCCACATTATTGTTTAGACTTGTGTCATACAGCCGCAATAAGCCAATATCCTGTCTTACTACTTTTTCCTTTGTTTTTTTAAAACATGTTATTGGTAAAAAATATACACTGGCTTTGCCAACTACTAATCTTTGTCCAAGAGATGGAGTCCAATTTCATTTTGTTTTTTTTTCCTTTAGCTTTAAAACAATGCTAAATTGTTCAAACCCATCTTTGCTGCTATACCAACATTCACTTCGGTTCTCCGGGTTGCAACCCACGTAAGAAAGCCGAAAACCTTATAACCTTTTTTTGGCTAGACTTGTGGAGAATATATAATGAAAGCTTGGCCCGTCAAATAATATTATTCATTAGACACGTATTATTAACAGTCGAATTTCTAATACACCAAGAATAAACAATACATTTTTATTTATTTTTTATTTAACCTATAAATACAAATATAATTTTTATTAAACCTATAAAAAACATCCTTCGTATTATTACATATATAATTTTTTATTTAACCTGTAAATACAAATATAATTTTTATTAAACTTATAAATTTTTATCAAATCTATGATTTTTATTTAAATTTTTGATTTTTATATATAAAAAATATTTTAATTATTAAATCAAAATTAATTGTTACAAAATTTATTATGTCAACTTTTATGTGTATTAAATATATGTTAAAAATTTAGTGTTCTACATTAATTATTTTTTAATATAATTAGTTTATTAACTTAATTAATTAGAACGTCGGATTAATAAAACGAAGTTCTCGCATATTCCAGACATGCATATAAAGCATATCCCCGTATTATTTCGTGGTAAAAATAATAACAAAGGTTAGTCATTATCTATTGCGAACCCTTTAAATTGGGCTTGGGTTGTGAAACAACCGGACCCTGAACATCAGATTCATTAAAGCCTAATAAACTGGAAATCCCAGTTGCTGATGATTGGTGGGTAAAAGGAAAGCATGTCTGCAACTTTTTAAAAATGTTAGGATCGATTTTGAAAACGATTTAATTCAACTCAAATTGAACTCCTGCGCGTTTACATAACTATACTTGTAAAAAATTTGTACTATTCATATTTGTAAAAGCAAATATTAATGAAATTAACATATTAATTTATATTTTTACATAAATTTATTAAAGTAGTGCTAAATGGTACGAGACATCATGATACAATTTTTTTTTTTTTACGAAACAGCTGTTACAATGTAATTGGCTAATATTTAAATTTCAGTATAAAGGAGATTGGATGATTAACGGAAGTCATGGAGTATGAACTGTATTTAGAATTTGTGCAGTACGAATTCGTACTAGACAGCATTTTCCAATTTATTATCTAAATTATGCTCATTATTCTAACATTTTTGTAAGTTTGTTAGCTTTATTTTTTAATTTTTTTATCTTTCGTTCTTTATTATTATGTGACTTTTATATTTTATATTGAACCATATACATTTTAACAAAGAGTAGATAGAACAAACAAAATATATACTAATAAGAAGTAACAAGACTAAAATTACACAAGAAACAGTAATTTATATAATGTATTATTGAATTTATGAATAACATATATTTTGTTTTTTTCAAAAATTAAAAATTATTTTAAATAATGATTTATAATTTAAAACATATTATGACTTATAATGATAGTATCTTGTTAATATTGTTACCTTAAATAAATCAAATGGCTTCGCCAGCGGCACGTTTGGCCAGTGGCGCTTGCCCTGAGTGTGGGCTAAGTAGTTGCCCTCGTTTTTGTGAAGAGTGAGACAGAGTTTGCATTCGTAGCTTCTAAGGTGGTTGCGCATGAAATAGGGATCCGACGCCAGGTCTATGGTCTCCAGAGCCAATCGCCGGAGACGCTCTCGCCGGTATATGGCTTCGTTCTGCGCCGACGCTGCACCTCCGCTCCTCGGCTTCGATCCCGATTCTCGATCCATTTTCAGTGGAAGTAAGTTACGTTAACACAACACAAGACAGATTATATACTTCCTGTTGTGTTGGGCTCTCTTACCATAAAGCCCAATACCTTCCTTCACGCGTAGCGGTAGCCCACTACTTTAACTTTTGAAATAAAATTGGATCAGCTAACAAATAAAATGGACATGATATTTGTTTATAAATATCTTATCAATTTAATTTGATAAAAATCTATTTTTTTAATTAAACAAAATTTGCAAATTTAATTTTATAAATAAAATTTATTTCTGTTTTGATAAGTAAACTTAACTAATAAAATCTAAACAAAATTTTGTTGTTATCAAAACTAACACAAAAAAAGATTTGAAAATAAAAATGTGTTTTTATTTATATCTGTATATAAATAGAGTATCACAGGGTCGGGAAAAAATATAAATTCTTTTTTAATTATATTGACAATCTGAATTATAGATATTTGTTGAGAATTTACTCACAGGTTATGAAATATTTGATAGAAGTATGGTTTAGAGTTAAATTAGTAATTGAGAATAATAAACAAATGAGTGAGAAAGTCTGATTTAGAGTTAAATAAACAAATGAGTGAGAAACTTTGTAAAAAAATAAGGTTTGGAAAAGGTTTGATTTAGAGTTAAAGAGTTTGAGAAAAAATCATACAAACTTAAAGTTATGTTTCAAATTGACATATACAAGGATAAAATATGTTCTTCACTTATATTGGATATTGATTCTTTAAATAATGTAATATTCTTTATTCAATTGGATCAAATTTAATATTATTTAAATTAAGATGTAATTATTTTTATAATCAAGATAATATATTTTTTTACGTAAAAATCAATCTAAGTCAAAACATGAACATCATGAACAATTGGTTTAGCATCGATTCAACTATTTTTATATTTGACAAGCAAATATCGATAACACGTGTAAAATAAGATATTGAGAATAACTTCTGATTGGTATTCGAAAATCGATAACACATCTAGTTTCTCTTTTAAATGCAGTAATCCATTAGTGTTATGAAAGTAAGCACCGGTAGTTAATGAGTTTTTTTCTTAAAAAAATGTTTAAGTTGAATTCTCACACATCTGAGATGACACCACGTAAGTCACTTGCTCCAAATTTTAGAGTCATATATCACACTGAAAGCAGTGAAAGGTGATGAATTGATGATAGACAGTTAATCTCTCTTTACACAGTATTAACTATCTTGAGTATCTTCGTAGATTTTAACTTCATCCAGTTTACCTGAACTCAATCAATTTATACAAGCTTGTAATATTACATCATTTACAAGTTTGTAATATTTTAACTTCATCTCTTTACGTTAAGTTGTATTTATATTATAAACTTGTATAAATTTTTATAATAAAAAATAAAAAGTGAAATAAGATACGTGATACGATGAAAAATATTATAAAAATAATAATTCTTTCTTTAATGTGTTATTAAGAAATTATTCTATTATTAAATAAAAAAATATTTTTTATCAAATTTTATTTATCTTTCGATCAAAATTTCAAATTACTCAAAATCATTTTTCACATATGAATCAAAAGACTAAGATAAAAAAACTATTCTATTGACCAGAAAAAATATATGGGAGGTAATAATTTATTTTATACATAATACTCTCTCTGCGATTTTCATGATATTTCATAATATGAACAACCAAATAATCCTATATGACAATCACTATCCCCTCTCATAAAATATATATTTAGAATATGGCTTTTCATAAATTGATCTTCGTGCGTAACGCTATCGTTCGTTGCCTTTTAGTTAATTAGGCCGATGCACATAATTAAGTATATTCTCAGTAAAAAAAATAATAATTAAGTATATTCAATTTGGCTGGTCCTTTGAACCAAGCATATAAAGCTGTGTAATCCGTTGTTTTCATTAGCGGCTAGTGCCACGTCTATAACACAGACTAACAGTGTTGTGAGATCTAAACCTTGATTAATTTCAACCGTTGCTTTTAATTCCGTGTTCTCTTACTTGTAGTCTTAAGACTAACTCTATAAAAAATCATCTAAATAGATTTTATTTCATCCAATAAAATTTTCTTTATATGCACAATCAAATCATTAAACTCATCAATTAACATTTTCTCACTATTTATCAACTATGTTAGAACTTGTTAATGTTTAATTCCCGTATTATTTACATTCTTGTTTGCCTCAAAGCCTCCAAATTCAACTTCAATAACTCTTATGGACGATGCACTTCCATATCCAACTTCCATGGTATGGACATTCAACAAAAAAGTTAATTATGTTGTTTATTTGAGTGAAATTGGATTCAATTTCTGTAAATAATATCTTAAATTTAAATCTTATAAATAAAAAAAATTAATTTTCTTTTTATTGTATAAAAATGGTTAGTGAAATTTTCCTTTTATCTCTTTCTCATTTGGTGCCTATTGTCTAATGAGTAATGACACATTGGATGTCTAAGTATAATTTTCCTGCATCATATTCACATGGGAATAGTGATCCGATATTTTTATTCGTGCTCGTGAACCTGCATGGATCCAAATTGTAGTTGATAGGAGCATGTTCGTAAAGGCAAAATAAAGACATCGGCACAACGCAACCATTGGGAGACAATGGATAGTGTCTCAATAATGTAGTAGGCGTTGGGATAAGCTCTTCCGATTTTAAGAACTTAAATAAAAAATAAAAAATAGAGAAATTATTGATTACATAAAAAATAAAACATATTCAATGCTTAGTTTTTAAATTATGATTTCATTGGAGCATTCCTAAAAAAAATCCATTGGACCATAGTAAAAGAATCCATAAATATTTTTTCTTAGAAAACTCATCTTTAATGTATTAGTAATATTAAACGTTATACTTTTTAATGAAAAAATTCACTTTAGATTGTTTAACCATCATAGTAATTATTTACAAAAATCATTTTAAGTCATTAAAAATATTTAATGAAACATATATATGTAGTGTTTCATATCTCAATTGTCCATATCCTTTTAAAAAAATCTTATCACTAGTCAACAAGTTATGGATTACTTTCTGCTTTAAATTTTAGCTGCACTTTTGTTTTGGTGCAAAATAATCATTAATTTTTGGAAGTTAACGAAATAGTACTAATAGTAATATGCTTTTGAAATAAAGAAATTTATGCGGTGGCCGTAATATATAGGCATGACAACAGGGTGGACGGGAGCGGGTATTGTATTCCCCGTCTTCGCCCTCGACTCAAAATCCGTTCTCCGCCCCCGTCCTTGATCCCCGTCGAATTTTAAAACCTATTCTCATCCCCATCGTCGCTGAGGTCGGGTTTTCCCCACCTCCGCTATTTGATTAAAGTTAAAAAAAATAAAAAAATAACATAAATTTTTTATTGAAAAATCGGACAAAAAACTAATTATGTAACAAAAACAAAATAATAACAAACTCACATTTAAAATATGAAATCATAATTTAAAAATTATAAAATAAAATCAATCAATTCAATTAAAAAAATTAGAAAATAATATTTTTTTTTATTTTTTAATATTATTTATTACAAGGCGGGGGCGGGGATGGGGGCGTATTTGTAATCTCATACCCGTCCCCGCCCCCGCTTTTGACTATCGAGGAAAAACCGAACCTGAACCCAAAAAACTCAGTTTTTCCCGTTAAAATTGAGGCGGATTCGGACGGATACCCACGGGTTCGGGTCCCCCTGTCATCCTTGGTAATACAGTTTGGTTTGGGTGGCCAAAACATTGTTATTTTCTGATGTCAATCCTTCTGAAACCAAGGAAATCAATTACTTGAATTGCATGCTTATAATATCTTTTAGAGTATGTTTGGATAAAGAATTTTAATTGGAGAAAGTAATTTATCATATAATTAAACTTCTAAAAGGTGAGAAATTGAAATTTTATTTTTCTATAGAAGCTCTAACCACACCACTCTTTGCTTTTGCCGGCGAGTACTCCAACCTTCGATACTCCCACGACACCTCTCACACGTCTCTCTGTGCATGAGGTTCAAAATTTTAAAAATGAAGAAGTTCAATTTTTTTATCTAAACACAAAATTTTGAAATGAAAAGATTTAATTTCTTTATCCAAATACAAAAATTTGAAAATAAAAAAATTTTAATTGATATATTTTAATTTTCCTAAATTTTAAATTCTGTGAAATTTTAAAATACTTCATCCAAACATACTCTTAAGAAATTCCAATTAAGAGTCTCTGTTTACGGGATAAAGGGGAACAAATAAGTGAAGAATGCTCTGTCCCTGTATAATCGATTGCTATACAAGGTACAAAATAAGTTATTTATCGAAATAAAATTAATAAAATTATTTTAAGCCTTTCTAAGGAGCAAAATCTTATAACTGCCTTGGTGATTAAGAAAGTATGTCTCGAAAGAGTTTCTTATCAAGTATCATTGTTCATGCATGGTGTCAAAGGATAAAGAAAGCTACACGACTCGAGATGTATACAAATCACACACATATTGCGCTCAACTAAATAGAAAATACTACCCATAAATTAGAAACCAATTCGATTGTCATGGCACACAAAATCGAAGTCAATACATGTAATTTTGGACAGTATTTTCCCCACCTTTTCACTTTCTACCTGTATCTTTCAAGTGTTTCAAGAAAAGTAGACTCCAATTCTGATATCAAAGGAAACATTTCTAAATGATTGATACGGAAGTATAAATTCATACTCTTATATTATTTGTCTTTTACAAGTATGTAAGTTTTTTGAAGAAAATTATTAATTATATAAATAATTAGAATAAATTATTTTTTAACAAAAACATATTTATTAAAAGAATTAGAATATAGCTATAAATATTACCAAGCAAGTAGATTAATTGACATAAATATACCAAACACATAGATATAATAAGTGATCTTGAGTTTGTGTTCTTAGTATGCAATTATGTTAAATTTAAATACTAATAACAAAAACTTGTTACTCATAATAATCTTATCATATTTAAATATGATTATTTTTTATAAAAAGAAAAATATAATTGTGAATGATTTAATTATTTACATGGGATACTGATATATCAAATTATTATTAAAAATCAATAGTCTTCTAATTTGTTAAAATAATAAATATAGTTTTGGAGCGTAATACTTGAGACAAGTTTCAGAAGCAACGGGAAATCAATAATTTATTTAAAAATAGAAAGAGTTGAAAAGTCATGGCAGACTTTGATTTATTTGTCTATTTGCAAAATTTCAATCAAAATGTTACTAAAGAAAAACAGAAATTCTTTAACACTCAAACCTACCGTTGATTGAGATCTATCATATTTAATTCACAACCTTTTGTAGCAAAAGGATAATAGAATGCCTTGCTTTCAGTTTAACCGAAGTCTACAAAACACAAGTAGTTTGAAAACTTATTCCCCAATCCCTACTTCTTTATCAAGTACATACGCCAAACAAGTTGTGGGTGGTCAATTGGTCATCCACATCGTCCTAGCCTTGATTGTCGGCATAACATGTCCACATGACATCAAATTCTTTGGTCTTACTCCTCAAAATCAAAGTCTGATGAGTTTTTTATGACACCTCGACCTCATTTAGGAGAAAACAGTGAACATGGGTTACATGCCCCACATGCTCACATACTATTACCACATCTCAAGATTCAACAAAATACTACTTTTTTTCTTTTTTTATATATACAAAAAGCATGGCCTCCCCTTTTCAAAGTCAAAACTCATTTCTTAGACTTACCTTCTTTTTTTCATCCTTAGTGTAAAATATTGTTGTTTTAGTTTCTGAAAATATATTACATTTTTATATTAGTCTTTGAAATTTCTAATTATTTAAGTCACACATTCTTTTAAATTTTAGATTAATTTAATTGAAGTTTGTATTTTCGGAGATTTATTTGAAATCTTATTAATTTTAAGAATTAATATAACTATGATATACACTTTTGGGATGGTAGTTTGTTTGTTTTTATAAAGGAAAATTTAGTTAAGTTGTCTTTCAGAGGCTCAAGCCTCAATAAACAGATATTTACTTGCAATTTATTTACCAACATCAAGGTTTTTATATCAGCAGCGAGAATCTTGAATTCATTTCCTTTTGGGATGAGTAAATTCCTTAACTATTGGATTAACCTTTATTGATTTTGGATGGTAGTGTTCTCTTTAGTTTCTCTTTACAATCCATCCCTTCTATTCTATATATAGATATGATCGTGGATTGAAGTCATACAGAAGTAACACAGAAGCGTGGTCTACGATTCCTTAAAGTTAAACGGGGCAGATCGACATGGATTGGTTCTCATGGCTTTCAAAAAGTGGGCTTGAGCCATCCCTAGTGTACGAGTATGGCCTTACCTTTGCTCACAACGAGCTTGAAGAAGAAGACATGTTTTACTTCAACCACGAGTTTCTCCAAAGCATGGGCATCTCCATAGCAAAACACAGACTAGAGATCCTCAAGCTTGCCAGAAAAGAGAAGGGAAAGAGCCCACGCGCGGTGGCAAGGCTCGTGGTGGCAATCAAGAGGACTAAGAACACCTTTGCCAGCTATGTAAGGACTTTGGTGCACAAAGAAGAATCATCATCTAATTCAGCACTTGTTGTAGTGCCAGTGCCACCATCAAGGCCTAGTAGTAGTGGTTTGGGGAAAAGATGGAAGAGTGCTATGATGAAGAGGGGCAAAAAGCAAGAGACACTCTTTCTCACTAATGGAAGTTCCACAGTAGTTCCAGCTCAGCCTGGTTTTTCTAGTCCTGTGGTCTACCATTTCCAGAAGGATGAGAAGATGGGTGGAGATGATGATGATGGCTATTGGTCTGCCGCTGTTGAAGAGATCAAATGGGCTACTATGTTTCAGGATCTAAAGCCAAACTGAAACTTTTCTCTTTTCTTTGGGGGTTGACTTGACTCTATCCCTGATTTTAAACTAATTGGTGAGCAAGATTTGAGTGTTTTTCTTCTTCTTTCAGATACTGGTGGTGGGTAAGTTTAGCACCCTGTATGTTCTGTAGTTTCGAGTTTGTATTATTATATGTTCTGTTCATGTCCTTCAGATTTGATAGGGGGAAAATTGCATCAGATTAGAAGTGTTCATGAGCAGAGAAATATCGAGGTAGATATTTAACTAGGTTGTTATATAGAAGTATATAATTTGAATTTTGAAGCATAAGCAGTTAGGCTTGAGTCTCCCTGACTTTCTTTAGGCACTGTATTATGTTATCTCTAATGGTGACGATCATATTAACAATTTGATTCTATCTTGGCATTCTTGGGCTTAATCAATATTTTACTGCATTTAATATATTAGAAGATCTTTGGAAACAGCATTCTGTTCTGAACCCTGAAACTATGTAGAAGAAGAAAGGGAGAGAGAAAGAGATGGATCACGTGACGTGACCACGTGATGTCAGTGACTGCAGAATCCAAGTTGGTGGCACTTAACTAGGGATTCGGATTGAGCGGGAGGGATCTCATTTTTGTTCGAGTTTATTATCAGTCTAGAATCTCCTTCTATGTAATGCTTAATTTCATTTATTTTATTTCAACTTTTGATTAATCATAAGGAGTGCCTATCCATGCAATTCAACAATATGGGCAACAAAAAAAAAACCTAAAACCTACATATTCCATCGCCAGGAGTCTCTACACTATACGCAGGTAAATGAGAGGAATATTGCACGCAGTCTTACCCTTGCATATGCAAAGAGTGTTTCAGATTCGAACCAATGACCAATTAGTCACCAAGACACAATTTTACCATTATGTCAACAGAAATTTAGAAATTACAATAACCAGGAAAATGAGATAAAGAAGACACCAGCATAGATTGAGGCTTAATAGTTCAGCTTTTACAAACTTTTAAGCTATTCTGAGAGGAGAGGAAAGCTCCTTTACTACTGGCATTGTTAATTTTCAGTTCTTACACAATATGGCCCAATACAGCACCTACAAGACTTGTTATATCGAGATAGTTTACCGGTGTTTCTTTTTAATAAGCATTTGAAAATCAGGAACTATAGAAAGTAGAAACCACAACATTATGGAAGTTTATTTTTATCCAATGAGAGCTTGAAATAATGAAATCACATGGAGTAGGCGAGTTAATGCACAAGACAGGAAGAAAGCACATAAATATTGTAAACTGACTTTATTTATGTTTCGTAATTTCTTATTTTATTTATATTTGTCTTTGAGGAAGATATCTTCAGCTAACCCCTCAACTGGGGCAGCGGTTTCCAACAGTTTCTATTGACTTATATATGTACACTTTGACAGGTTCAATTAGTTGAAGCATTGATCACTTTAAAGTTCAAACTGAGCTACATCTACCTATGATGCGCTCAAAATT
The DNA here is from genome assembly GCA_007407185.1 of Glycine tomentella. Classification (NCBI taxonomy): domain Eukaryota; kingdom Viridiplantae; phylum Streptophyta; class Magnoliopsida; order Fabales; family Fabaceae; genus Glycine; species Glycine tomentella. The sequence goes on along the minus strand of PYAF01000511.1, from coordinate 526,532 downwards.
TTGAGATTGATGAAATTATGCTGCATGCGATGCAAAATTTTGTGCATTCTAATTTGCAGACAAGTACCTGAAAAAACAAGAAACTTCTAGTAAGTAGAAAAACTTGGGGAATAATGTAAAGCATTTCCAACTATCAATATAGCAGCATGGTATGAATATGACATACACAAACCACAATTTAAATTTTGGGAAATTCTTTAATCTACACCCAAAAACTCTTGATCGCAATTGTGCTACTCACGAAAGAAAAATTCCCCAGAATTATTTCCAATAGCAATCAAATACAGGGAGCGCCTAAGGCCGAGTATTTTTCAGGAGTAACACATCAAAGCCATAAATAAGCTTAGGGTAGTTGATATACGCTTGTTGAAGAGTGACTCCACAAAATTGATACATCTTGTACCTTTCAGATAATTTTTGCTCACTCTCAATTGTTTGAATTTGAAGTCTCAGATAGACGAAATAAACCACCAGCATACAGCATTTGGTACACTGGTCGTATTCTAGGTGACAAAATTATACTCAAGATGGTACCAAGTCCACAGACACCAGCCAAAACAAGAAAGGTGAGCCTGAAGCAATTTGCAGTTGCACCATAGCAGGTCGAGTCGAGTTTCCTTGCTTCTGTATCATCATACACAATATTCCCCGCAAGGCAAACAGAGGAAATAAGGGCAGCAATAGCATCATGAAGATACTAATAACACCAAAGTGCCTCAAACCAAAAAGCTCAGAGACACTTGGAATCATTGTAGAATATTGAACCCCGTAGCAGATCCCAAGCAAAGCCCAACGTTGCAGCATAAAGAGTGCCATCGAGTCTTCCAAAGCAAGCAAAGACTTAATCACTCATTTGCACTAGTTAGAGTGGTTAAAGAAAATTGTATGATGTTTAGGTTTAACATCGTCAATCCCTGTAAAAAAAAAAAAAAAAGGTTTAACATCGTCAACTAATTAAAAGTACGGTTTATTAACTGATTGATTTTAGATATGAAATATAATTTTTAAAAGTTTAATGGTACACATGAATTAAATTTTCACAACACTTTTGTAATTGTTTTATTGATTCTAATTATACACATCTCTGTCACATCACTTAATTTTTTTTTATTAATTGTTATAAAAATTTATGTAAAAATATCATCACTCTTGTTAAAATTATAAGTTTTTTTACTAGTTAAATTTCTTTGAGAGGACTTATATAAAAAATTATGCATAAACTAATTCTATCTTATATGAAAAACTCTTTTTTTACAAGTGCTTATTGAACCTAAATTTAAAAGAAAATCCTTTACCGTTTGAAGATACACAAACACATACGTGAGAGGTTTAATGTTTTGGATTAGATAAATATAAAAATCGAAGAGAAGAAAACTACAATAACTTCTTTGTACTTTTCATAAACATCTATTATAAACTAAGATACATAGAAGATATAAGGTTTGGTTTAATAGAGAGAGAAAAAGGAAAGTAGGAAATGTCTTGGATTTGAATTTTTTATTAATAATTAATATTTATTGATAAAAAAAATTAAAGAATAAGATGCCTTCAGCGGAAGGAAATAATTATAAAAAAAGAATAAATATAATTGTTCTTAATAATGTAAGAATAAATATAATGAATGATATGATAAAAAATGAAAATGAAATAGATACTGTTTTTGTTTCAGAAGTAAATTAAAAGGCTAAAGTAGCTATAGCCCCCCGTTTTCCTGTTGAAATTTCAACGGTTGAAAGATCATCAGTTATATGCAATGTATGTACAATGTACTATTTTTTATTTTTTGTTACATACAATACATATATACATGCATGTATTTGAATAACGTTCAACTCTTAAATTCAACTTTATTTATAAATAATTTTTCCTTGATTTACAAAAACGAATTAAAATCAAGAAATTTACAAGTTCGATAATTATATATGATTCCAAAACAAAGAAACTAACTTAATTAGATGGTGGAGACCAGAATCTTATTAAGAACACAAGTACGAGCTAGAGTCATATATATATATATATATATATATATATATATATATATATTGTATCGCGTTGTGAATTGAACGATGAAAATAGATGAGTGTGAATGAAATTGCAAAATCGATCTCCATGAGTGAGAACAATAAATTGGAATTAATGTTGCGGAGCAATTAGTAACAACACTAACTCCGGTGTACGTCTATATCAAATTAACAGTCTCAGATGAGAATGATATCATCATTAATTTCTACACTATACCTCGAAGCATTACTTACAACTCACAGTAATTTTTATTTTCATTCCAAAAAAGAAACAATTTCTTGAAAGGTTATCCACAGAAATTTACAAGAAGTATTTTCCGGTTATTGTTCAGTGATGATCTTGGGCTTTGGACATGAGGGAGAGGCGAGTGGGCCTGGGCTGAAAGGTTTCGCGGCGACGCAAGTGATGAGAGGAGGGCCTAATGAGAGTGGTCGTCAACGCTCTCCTCACAATCTGATCACCTTCCACTCCTCCGATTCTCACCACCGAGTTCTTCATCGCCGATCTAAGGAGGTTCAGCCTCCGACAACTCAACGACGTCGTTTGCTGCTTCTGCTTCTCCGCTAACTGTTTGTGATATGCGCAACGGAACGAGCCAGGGTGATTCGTTGGAGAACACATGCACGTCCTCTTCTCACTCGATGTCGGCAATGGACGGTGTTCCTGCACTCTGACGGGAGAGAAACTCGTCGAAGACGTGGACGCGAACTCCGAGGAGTACGAACGCGGCGACGACCTTTGGTTTCTTGAAGAAGGAGAAGTCATTGACATTGTTGATTGAACAAGTGTAGAGAGAGAGTGAGAAAGAGAAGAAGCTAGTTTTGTTTTGTTTTGATGTTTGTTAGAGCGGTTGGCTATGGACGCGTTGTTCGGGAATCAGTTACGCAATCTGATAGAACGTCCACTCGGGTTTATATAAGCAAGACCACCAAGGCTAAAACAGTCATTATGCCTCATGCTAATGATATAAACAATAAATAATTATAATTTATGTTTATCATTGTGGCTCTGCCTCTCCTATGCTAAGCTAAGGCTTTGTTCACATGACATTGAAATGCATAATTTAATAATAATAATAATAAAGAAAAAACAGTTGGAGAATGTTATAAAATCACCACAGATTACAATTTTTTAAGATTTTATTGCTTTTTTTATTTATTTTGAAAACTACTGTAGCAAGTAAGTTTTGCCACGGCCAGGAACAAAATATTCACCAGACAGTTTATTTGACATGATCAATAGTGAGAAATTGTACCGGAGAGAAAAAAGAAAGAACCAAACTTGTACATGAAATGGAAGTAATTTGGGATAATTGAGTATCTTATAAGCATTATCTAATTATCTAATTAGTGATTAAGAATTATAAAATTCAAAACATCACGACAATCAAAAGTGTGTATTCCAAAGTAAATTTTTAAAGTAATAACAATTTTTTTTAACAGATCACAATTTTTTTCTAGAAAAAAATAGGTGACAACTCTTCGAATATTTAATATAGTTATATACTTTAATTTTTTTTTGTTTTGAAAATTACATATTTAGATTTCAAAACTAACTATTAAAGTAAAATAACATCGCGCAAGTTGAACGAATGTAAGAATATACTGTCTTTTTCAGTAACGTAAAGGTTTATTTATGTAACACAAAAACAATGTACATGTGAATAAATAAAATATATAATTTGATAAATGAAGAAACAGTAGCAGTAATTTTGATTTAAGGTGACGTGACAGCAAAGCAGGATTTTTTGCTCAAACATTGGGCGGTCGAGCAACCCGTCCCTTGTTTTTATTAAGACTACAGAATGTTGTGGGCTACTTTGACACAAGCAGGAAATTCAAATTAAGAAGGAAAAAAAAGATAAACAGGCTGTGAAATAAATAATAATAATAATAATAATAATAATACCCTTCATAAAAATAAAGAATAAAAAAATCCTCATTGTGTATTATTTTGACAATTTAGTTAAAATATATTACTTTTTATAATATTATCCAATTATATATTAACATCTATAATAAAAAATATTAATTTTATAATAATTTTTTACAAATATATTTGAAATGACTTCTAATCAATGGAAAGAAGAAAGAGAAAAAATAGATATGATAAATATTTTATTAGAAAAGAAAAAGAAAATAAGATTAAAATAGAATGCAAGTAAACACGAAATATTTTCCTTGTTTTACAGCTACACCATTTACTTTGATTTGACGTGCCGGCTTACAGTTCCTTACAGCTACACCATTTACTTTAATACTACTTCCTGCATAAAATACCTTATACTGTGATATCGAAGTTGAACTTGAAGCCAATGTACTAGTACTTAAATTTTAATTCTGCAATAATATATTGTACGGGCAATCCATCCACGGTAAAAGAACAAGTTCAATTTGAGATTTGAGAAAACAATCATTTATTAGGTTAGTGTTATCGATTAGGGTAAATAACTAGTTATCCTCTAACGTTTGGACCATGCATTTAAAATTCTCATGGTCGAAACTAATGAGTGTCAGAGAGAGTCCATCAAAATAAAGGAAAAGAAAATGTTCATACAGAGATATACTCAATATACAGTGGCTGGATCGTAACTTATTTTAGTTTAATGAAGTCATCGCCAATTTTTAAATTTAAATGTAAAGTAACTTAAAACAAAATTACCGGATAATATAGTTTCAGTAACGAATAAGTAAATATCACATTTCTCATTATTAACTCCAAATGACATCATTTTATGACTAAGATATTCAATCATAACTCGCATCACATGAAAAAGTTTTTATTAAGATATATAACTAATCATAACTTCAATTTAATTGTGAGCATCTGGAAGTGTTATTCTTCTGCAGAAATTACGGGCCTTACTGTTGAGCTACTATATTAGTTATGAACAAAGCCTTGGTGAAGGCAATTTGATTCAAGTCACACAAATAGGCAGCGGCAAAAATCGCAATTTGAGATGTAAAAATAAACAAGAAAATGGGATACTAACTGAATACACAATTCACTGAAACGACAATTTGACCTGATGCACAATCGCTTATCACCTGCACCCAAAAACTCCGTATCCAATGATTGACACGAGTTTTGGCAAATTGAAGAGGAAAAAAGATGCTTGCATGGAACGGCAAGGATCATCATGTGGTCAAGCAATTCTCCCAAGTCCCATACTTAGAGCTGAAACTCCCACCACCGCTCTGTTGTGCATGCTCAGAAATAACAGTGCGAGCACAAATATCCCAAGTCCTTGCTATCTCCCCAAGGGACATAGGTTGTGATAAACTTCGCAAGGATATGCTAAACCTTGACTTTGCTTTCACAGAAAGATCTTCGTTCTCCTTACTGAAAAAAGAAATATTCAATACCACTTATTTTTATTAGAAACATAAGAATTCTAAGCAAATCTAAAAATAAAAGGTAAAGTGATACATTCTGTTTATCATATCTGTTTGGAAGGGGCATAAACCAACATTTCAGAGGATAATAAAAATTAATAATGGTCAGTCAGTCTGGTCAGCACATCAGAGTCATATGTATCTTTCAGGCAAAACATCTCACATTTTTCCTTGTTAGATTTAAACTAAAAAATTCACATCTGCTATTTAAAAAAAGAAATTATAGTTTAAAGCAATAGAGGATTAATTTGAGGCATAAATAAAACATATGTTTTCTAAAATCACACATGTTCATTCCGATGACGTATACATATTAAAACAAAACTGACAGGTAAAACAGTCATGGTCCTTGCTATAAATAATAAGAGGCACCCTTCAGCATCATCTTCTTTACTCAGTCTTCTGATACAATAGAGCAAACACGTTTCATCAATGGAAAAAACGTCACAATCACCAAAAGAAGTTTTATTTGATAAGATTTGAGCATTACATTTGATGAAATGTGAGTTTTCACTAGTAAGAGATGATGATCAAGACCACGTGCATCTACTTGACCAAGAAATATCCAAGAAAGATATTTTTAGATATATTTGGAATCAATTTTGCAACAAGGTAGAGAGATTAATGAGAATGTAAATCATAAAATCAGAGCAAGGTGGATGAAATGGCGGAGTGCATCTGGATTGTTGTGTGACCACAAATTCTCCTTAAGCTAAAAAGAAAATACTATAGAATAATTGTAAGACCTACAATGTTATATAGAACTAAATGTTGGCCAGCACATAGACAACATGAGTATAAAATAGGGGTGGCATAAATGACGATGTTAAGATGGATGTGTGGTTATACGAAGATGGATAAGATAAGAAATGAAGATATTCGACGAAAGGTAGCAGTAGTACCGGTGAGTGAAAAGATGAGAAAGCATAGATTGAAGTGGTTTGGACATGTAATGAGACAACCCTTGGATGCTCCCATAAGAACAAAAGTTTGTTACTAAGAACTCGACACAAACAGAGGTAGAGGTAGACCAAAACTTACATGAGAAAAGATAGTTAATCAAGACTTAATGAAATGTGATATAGATTGGCGGTCGATGTGTCATAGGACGAAATGGAGAAAAGCAATAAGCTTGGTGGAGGTTTAGACTCGTAGTTATCTCTATGTTCCAGATGGTCCCTTTTTAGTTTTTTTCCTCTTCATCTTCCCCCTCCTTCTTTCTCCCTTCTTTGCTTTTTTTTTTCCAACATCCTCGTATCTATCATTCGGTTCATCTATTAACGACTCCAATTAGCTTAGATTAAAGGTGCTACTTATGTTGATGTTGAATCACCAAAAGAAGTTTTGTTTTTCAAGATTTGAGCATTACATTTGTCCTTTTTATTGATAAATGCAAACATAGAAAATAAAAGTATAAGACACATAAGAGAAGCCAAAATGCTCATTCTCTCACCTGGATTCAACTGGAAACTTGTCTAGGAGTATGGGGGAACAATTAGGATAATTTGTAGGAACAAGCAAGCGCAAGGGTTGAATTGGTGACTGCATGGCAGTAAAACACAAATAAAGACAAAGTTCTATAACAAAAAGAATTAATAAATACTTAATATGCAATATGGTTTAAGAGTTTTAAAGCCCACCATCTGTGCTGAAGCATATTGGGATTTTAAGCTCGGACCGAGAGCCACAGCATTGTAAGAGCATTTGACAATAGTCCCTTCTGTCCCTTCAGCAGCAGCAGCGGCTGCTGTTGGATCAACTTCTTCATTACTTATGTCTACTACTGTGTCAATAAGTCGCTGATTAACCTCCCTAATTTCTTCCAAAAGGGAATGATTAGCCTGCCATATAAGTCACATAAATTCCTTATCAGCAATCAAAGGTTGTGTAGAGCAAATCCATAAATTATAAAGTGATTTCCTAATCCTCACAATGCAAAGTTCAGAATAATTTTAAAACCTAATATCTGACAAATCATTATGCTCTGATGAAACAAATGTCAATAGCTAATCCAGATCATGCAAAATCCAAGACATTATAATGAATCCAGTTGCTGTCCAGGTCAACAATTCAAGACCTGTTACAAGAGTTACACGTAACAATAGGTTCTATGCTCTAACCTCATGCCACCCTCGATTATTATCCATAAATAAGGAGGATAATGGTTATTTGTAAAAATTGGAGAAATTAATCAAAATTCAAAAGAATTAAAGACTAATGAATCAACAACATGAATCAACCTAACCACTAATTTTTATTTATTTTTCATTGCATGCTACTGCCTACTACACCACCACTACTACTACAATTTTTCTTTTGATTGGCTGTGATAGCTATTATTTTACTAAATCATTCAGTATCACTTGAATCTTTAAAAATAACATTTTACTATTAAATCGATCAAATTAATATCATAGATGAATATCTAATTCAGTAATTCCTATCTCAAAATTTTGACTAGATCCAGCAAAAATGTCCTGAAAAATCATAATCGAAGGTATAAACTACATTTTATGCTTTGATATATGTACAAAACAGTGGTAGTTGCAAATAACTTGCACTTTCATGAAATAAGTGTACATCAGTTCAAATATCTCACCACATGTTTATTTCTTTCCCCTTGCCCCACCTACAATGCATTTTCATATATAGCCTCTAGATATATTTCACCATCTAAATGAGAACATGAAATTACACCTTTCTACATACTTCTATTGAACTAGTAGTATTGTTTTTTGAGTCTGAATCCTCGTAGACAGAAAGGGAGAAAAAGTAATTACATAATGTGCTGGTGCATGTCATTCATCATGTGTTGATGCCCATTAATAAATTGCAATGGCAAGCCCAAAAAATAAGACATTGATGGTAAAAAATATCAATTATAAATAAAAATTAATTAAAAAAATAAGTACCTCAATCCTTGGCATCTTGAATCTAGATGTTGCAGTTGAATCCAAATCAGAAGTCTCAACAGTTAACTGCTTGATACTGTCATTCATGCTACCAGGAGAAGATACAACATTCAAGGGTGTTGCATTAGTGTAGCGTTTCATCCTCCTAGTTCCATTGGCACCATCTTGGGTGATAAAATTTCTAGCCTGAAGACGACAATTAGTCATAGCAACCAAATCTTCGCCGACAGCAGCTCTGGATCCATTACCTGGAGCTGATCCTGCTATTCTATCGTTCATGCTGACAACTGAACCAATATCACTGACAGCAGAACTTAATGTTTTTGGTGACATTGATTTCACCTGGAATCATGATTGGATATAAATTTGTCAATTGAACAATTATGGAAACCTTTATGCAGTTTATTTGTCAAATTCATAAAAAACTTAAAGGCCACAGCCACTGATCAGGCCAGCTTAAGATCCACTAGACTAACCGCTTTAATTAGGCGCTCAATAGGCTGCTCAGTAACAGTTGACTTTCCAGAAGTGGGTGCTAAAGCATTACCATGAGCACCATCAGGGCCAGTGAACTCTGCAAGTAAAGGAGAGGCTGATATTCCAGGTGTTCCAATGGCAAGGGATTGAGCAGGTGCTGCTGCACCCCCTGTTTGTTGATATCCAATATTTGCAGCATTTGAGATTGATGAAACACCAGAAATGGGCTTTTCAGAATCCCCTAGCATGGGAGATGGAGCCAAGGGAGGTGAAGGAGTGGGTACCACAAAAGGTGAGTTAGCAGATTGCAGAGGGGTAGCAACTTTTGTGACAGATGGAAGGTGGTTTTGTTGGTCAACCTGAGGAGATGAGTGTTGTGGAATCTGAGGAGATGTGGCCTGAAGGAGTTGGGGAGAAGAAACAGGAAAAGGACTCCCTTTCATCTGTTGATGGGGATAAGCTGAGCGTTGACTGGAAGTAAGATGTTGCTGAAAGACCCCTGGCTTGACACCGATTCCTTGCCTCAACTTTATGTCATTTGCATCATTCATTTGGTGAAGTTGTTGTATTTGATGTGTTGGCAATTGTGCAGGCAGCTGTTGCTTTGCTGTCTGGTGTAGCTGTTGTTGTTGCTGCTGCTGTAAGATCTGTTGTTGTTTCCTCTGCATCAATTGCCGCTGATATTGTTGTTTTAAATGTTGATTCTGTAACATCTGTTGTTCCTGCTGTTGTTTTAGTTGCTGGTGTTGAAGCATACTAGAACCTGGCTGGAGGGGATTAAGATTTGGTTGGACTACATTAACCCCAACTTGTGAAGATAAGGAGTTAACATTTGTTTGTTGAGGAGCATTAACAGGGTTTTGTTGAAGTGAGCTGACTGGAACCTGTTGCAGGGAGTTCACAGCATTTCCTGGTCCTGAATCTAAATTGGTACTTGGTTGCATAGAATTCATCTTACTCTGCTGTGCTATAGATACACCAGACAGAGAATTATGCTGCATGCCTGTCATATTATTCTGCTGCATTGTTGCTGCAGAGCCTTGCATATTTGTTGTTTGCAACTGAGAGTTCATTTGATTTTCATGAGACTGCCCTTGAGTAACTTGGGGTTGTGATTGTGACATGGAATGCATATGAGGTGGGGGAAGATGTCCAGGCATGTTTTTCCTAGGTCTATTTATACTTATAAAATTTATAATCTGCTTCTCATATGAACTCAATTTCTCCTTCAAATTGGGTGAGATGTTGCTCTTAGAAACCTGAAGGAATGTTATAATTCGTTCCAGCATCATTTTAAATACCTTCAGCTTTTCAAGCTGATCTGACTTTGGTTGTTGTGGAAGGGAATCATGCTGATAATGAAAAGATGCAAGGTTAAACACAGTAAAAGTAATTTGAGCAAAAACAAAAACAATAAAGGCCTCCCTTTCAGAAAGGGTGATGACTTGATTAGCACACAGTGCAATCTCCAGAGTTTGCCATAATAATAATAATGGAAAATGCTTCTTTATCCATAGCAGATATTAAAAATTTGCATGACTAAACATACCTGCTGAAGTTTACTAACCATTTTTTGGAACATGTCATTCAACTCTGGCAAGTAACTTTCCTTCATAGATTGAATCTGCAAGTTAAAATAAACAGAATCAAATAATCAATGCATTAAAAATCTTGTAATCTCTTGTGCAAGAAGATATGTACCACTGATGCCTTAAGAAAGGATAAGAATTATTTTCCAATTTTGTAAATCATAAATTCCAAGTTTCACTTTCAAGCTTGAAATTGAGATGTTAATCATGCACACGTGCACCTGACACCACAATTTTGAATATTGAATTGAAAACTTTAAAATCTCAATCATATCAACACAACCATATTTACAATTACAATGAATCTTTCTCAATGCAAGCAACTAATAGAGGACAAAAACATAGAAATAAAAGAAATTAAATGCATATAGAAAACCAAAAAATAAAAAAAAAACCTTTTTGGGTAAAGCACCAGTAGTTTCTACTGCTGCAGTACACATTTTTTTAAATATTATGTGAAGGATGAGTGACATGCACATAAACATTGAACAGTATAGATTTAAGAAGAGTTCTCATTATTTTTCCAAGACTAGTGAAGAGTTCCATGTTCTTGCTGAAAATTTATCACAATAAAAGCCATGAATCTTCATTATTTTATTTTAGGGTTCATTTGACAAATAGCTGTTCAACCCAATTTACTAAAGAAAAAGAGATGATAAGAGAATAGTATATTACCTTTTGATACACTTCTTCTTGCCAATCACCCCCACTTGACTGTCCAGTCTGTGCTGTTGAATCCAGAGAAGCTACAAAAGATATTTCATACATACATGAGCATTCAAGGCCAAAAAATGCATATATTTGCTTTTTTGAAAGGAAAAAAATGAAATATTTGCCAACTTAAAGAGAAAATTATTCTATCAAATACAGAAGATACATTCATGAGACATTGTGATAACCTATGCTGTAATTTTTCACAAAGATACTTTCACAAAGTGGCTTAACCTATGGACCACTGATTTATACTACACATATAATTAAAGATATTCAAGATAATAATAAGTCACAATTTACACACACAACTACCACCAATCTAGGCGCAATACGAACATGGTAATAAATAATAACTACTAACATTTGCCAATTAAAAAAAAAGTTAATAAATAATAAGTCACAATTTACACACACAATTACCACCAATCTAGGCACAATAAGAACAGGCGATAGTGAAATTAACAGAAAAAGAACATAACAAATTAGAAGAAAAAAAGTAGCTGAATGAGGACTGGGAAGTTTAAAGGAAGAAGATAGAACAAACACAAGGGGGGAAAAAGTCTTGTAAAAAGTGAAGAAACAAAGGTCAAATAGAGGTAACCTTTTGTACAACAGTCAAGGAAGAAGGGTTTCAAGTCTTATTATGTTTCTAAAGCAAAATAAAAGAATTATAAAATAGGGGAGAAATCACAACTTTGCACCTCCCCCCCCTCGCCCCCCTTCCCAAAAAAATAATAATAATAGTAATAATAATCATATTTTTTCAAGGGTAAAAATGGGTTTTTGCAGTCCATATCATCGTAGTTCCCCCTTATTTTGGCCACTACTGCAGATGCAATGACCACTATTGAAAACCACTCTACTGACTACTATTTGAATCCCATAGCTGCCCATGGCTGCTTCAGTCCGCACTATGCTGGAGCATGCTATTGATTACAGCCATTTTTTGGATATGGTGTGCGAGAAGGTAACAGATGCCGCCAGAGGGGAAGCCGATACAGGCTCTGCATGAATAGGTGTCAATCGGGAAGGAGGAGGAGAAGAGTTGTTGTGCACAGAAGCCATGGAATAGATCTAGGGTTCGAACCCTGCTCTGATGCCATAATAGAGCTCAGACTTCAGAGAGAATTTCAGTGAAATATTTTTGTATTCTGAAATATGAATCAAAAGCTTCAAAGACTGAGTTACACTCAGTACTTATATGCCTTTTAAAAAAACACTTAGTATTTATATGAGTTTGGCTATAGACTCTAAGCTCTAACAGTGTCTAACTAACTAAGAGTTAGTTAGAGATGACAACTGTCATAACAGAAAGCCCAACACATTATATTAATAATTACTATGCCTGTTGTGTCCAGTCCTTGCTCTGTTTTTGTAATATTACATATTGCAGGCTAACCCTCACAAAATTCCATTTAGCTGGTCAATCTTATAGTGTTTTAATGTTGTGATTTATATCTTTAATTTGTGACCTTGGTTTTTATTAGAGGGCTTAGATCATCTGATTCTTTTGTTGGGCAGACAAGGCTTAGACTTACATCTATAATTTATTTTGAATAGGAGTTATTCCAATGTCAGTAACAATTTCAAAGTCATCCTACCTATATATGTTTGAAATATAGTTATTAAATAAGAGGGGGATCTTATATTCCATGATGTGATCACACAATTTGTGTCTACCTCCTATATGATCCAAGGTAGTAGGTAGCATCACAAATTTGATCACCTTGGAGCCATCAATTGACAAAAGATAAAAGACAGAGAAAAATGCATAGTAGCAATTTTACATACTGGATGAAGTTTCTGGAAGGGGTCTTTGTGATTGGTATAACTGCTTTTGTTGATCAAGTACATTTGATTGTTGAAGTAAGGGACCTGAGGCCTGAAGTCTTTGCTGCATATCTCGTTGCAAGGGATTTGGTTGCTGTTGCAAACCCAACTGTTGTTGCAATTGTGCAGGTTGAGATTGAATCTGTGGCATCAATTGCTGCTGTGGAGCCTGAGGCTGTGACTGCTGCACTTGAGATGGTAACAAATTTGATGCATTTTGCTGTGATTGTTGTTGAATTGGAACCTGCGATTGTTGTAGCACATGTGCAGAGTGCTGGCTTGTTTGCATGCCTGAGTTGCCTGATTGAGGTCCAAGGACCTGCTGTGGCTGTAACCCAGGGACATTATTACCCAGCTGTTGATGCATATTTGAGAGGTTGTTTTGCTGATTTATTAACTGTTGCTGCTGCAGGTTTGAAAGATTATTCTGCTGTGTAAGTAACCTCTGTGGCTGCTGCAAATCACCAACATTATTTTGTGACCCAAGTATTTGGGTATGGTACATGTTTGGTGCATTTGCCTGTGCCCCCATAAGCTGTTGTTGCTGTTGCTGCTGCTGTTGTGGAGGTAATATTGACTGTTGAGTCATCGGTGTTTGTTGTTGATGAATGATCGAAGTCTGTTGTGGTTGTTGTTGCCTGATAACTTGGGAGTGTTGCTGAAGCACGGACTGTGTTGATTGTTGATTATTAGACTGTTGATTGTGCTGAATGCTAGGTATAGATGTTTGCATCATGGAAGGTTGCTGCATAACAGTTGATGTTTGGATGGCAGGTTGCTGAGAAGATTGCAACTGATTTGATTGTAGAAGATTCTGCTGTTGTTGTTGTTGCTGCTGCTGCTGTTGTTGGAGTTTCTGCCTGATAAGCTGCTGTTGCATTTGTTGCTGGTAGATATACTGCTGTGAATTTTGTGATTGCTGCTGTTGTTGTTGGGGAACAACCTGCTGCCTTCCTTGAATTTGTCTCTGGGAACCAGGAAACATATTTTGCATGTTGGCATTTTGGCCAATGGTGCTCACCACCGAATTCTGACCAGGTATATTCTGCATGTTGGGATTATTCTGCCCAACATTTTGGATGGGAGCCTGGGCTATATTCGAAGGTTGAGATGCAATACTATTTTGAATGTTCTGAGGTAGAAGCTGTTGACGGTTCGGAGGTTGATTGGACATAGGAATAGGATGCTGCTGCCCTGGATTGTGAACTTGAGGTGGAATACCAAGTCCTATTAAATAAATAATGATTGGCGTAAGAGAAAACCCCCAAAACAAGTAAAATATAACATCAAGATCCAAACGAACTATTAACAACACAAAATGATCAACAACAACATCAACATCAATAGCACCTTTAACCCAAGTTAATTGGAGTCGATGGTAGACGAATCCAATAATAAAACGAAAATAGGACAAAAGAGAGGAAAAAAAGGCTAAAATAAAAGAATGGTGAAAGAAAGAATGTCGAAAAGAAGAGGAAAAAAACTAAAAAAGGGAATGACTGGAACATAGAATTACTAATAGATTTAACCCTCCACCAAGCTTATAGCTTTTCTCCACTCCGTCCTAAGACATACTGTCTGCCAATCTATATCTCACTCTATTAGGTCTTGTTTAACTACCTTTTCCCAGGTAAGTTTTGGTCGACCTATACATCTCTTTGTGTCTAACTCTTGGTAACAAACTTTTGTTCTTACAGGAGCATCCGGTAGCCGTCTCATAACGTGCCCAAACCATCTCAATCTATGCTCTCTCTTCTTTTCACATACTGGTACCACTGATACCTTTCGTCGAATATCCTCATTTCTTATCTTATCTATCTTCGTATATCCACACATCTACCTTAACATCTTCATTTCTGTTACCCTATTTTATGTTCATGTTGCCTATGTGTTGGCCAGCATTCCGCTCCATATAACATTGCCGGTCTAACAATTGTTCTATAGAATTTTCCTTTTAGCTTAAGGGGAATCTTGCAGTCACACAAAAACCCCGATGCACTCCGTCATTTCATCCACCCTGCTCTAATTCTATGACTTACATCCTCATCTATCTCACCACCTTTTTGCAACATAGATCTCAAGCATCTAAAAACATCTTTCTTGGGTACCTCTTGACCAAATAGATGCACTGTGTCTTGATCACCATCTTTAACCCCCGAAAACTCACACTTCATATACTTCGTCTTACTCTTACTTATCTTGAATACTTTAGACTCCAAAGTGCTTCTCCACAATTCCAATTTACTACTAATGTCATCTTTGGTCCCATCAATAAATACGATATCATCTGCAAAAAGCATACACCACGGCACTTTCTCTTGAATATCTTTCGTTAGTTCATCCATCACTAAGGCAAAAAGATAAGGACTAAGAGCTGAACCTTGGTGGACACCTACCGTGATAGAAAAATACCTTGATGTTCCATTACAAGCTTTCACACATGCGGTAGCCCCATCATACATATCTTTGATTGCATTAACATACATTAATGCTACTTTTTTCTTCTCAAGAGTCCACCATAAGACAACAACACAAGATGATATTAATGTAAAAATTTAAAAGGAAGAAAGATATAAGACAAACAACTAGGATCATATAGCAGAGGAAAAACAAAATGTTAATGATATTTCACATCAATAGGACACAATACAGTCCCAACAACTTAAGCTGAAAGACTTGAAAGTTGAAATAACTCAGAGTTAGATCATATCAGAATGAGAATACTACCACTATGCCAGGGTTCTTAAATGCTAACCTGGATCAGGAGGCTTATTACTAGGGCCACCTTGATTTGGAGGTAAGTTGGGGGCCATGGAGCCCTGGGATTTAGTCTCCATCGCAAGCATCTTCAAAGATATTTTACGTAGATAATCAGACTGAAATTAGGGAATACCACATTAAACCATCAATCTTTCATATTGCATATGTCTGTATACATAACCATAAATTGATAAATCTGAAATTAGAAATGTACCTGGCTTGTTGCAGCAGTAAAAATTTTCTCTTCAAACCTTTGAGCAATCTTCCGAAGTTCATGCAATCCCTCTAGACCAGAAACAGGAAGATGTCTTCTTAACGTGTCCATTCTATAAAAAAATGAAAAACAGCAGTTTAGTGACTAAATAATACAAATTATGGAAATTTTATGGTAATTATACAATCCTCAAATGTTACAAGATTGTAGCATGTAAGAAGACCTCGTTGAAATATACATGTTCAGAAAAATAATATAGTAGAATGGGTGTCACAAATGGATTGCAGGTGGCAGAGATTATTTTTTATAACTTCTTAAATACAAAACATAAGAAAAAGAAATCCTATATATAGTACTATAGTTTTCTACTAAACATCCATCTGCCACACATTCCATGAAGAGAAAATAAGTATAACCTCCGTCATAAGGGAGCAAAACACACAATCCTAATCAGTATGCAGAAAATACACATTTTCCTATTTTAAAATAGTGGTAGTAAGCTCCAACCAAACACACCAAATGCTAGCAAAGATAGGGCATGGAAAAAATAAACCTTGTTCATACTCCCTCTTTGAGACCTCTAAAATAGTAAAATGAATAAGCAAGTGCCCCATATTCTAATACACCCATGATAGCAAAAGTTTGTTCTAACACATTGTGCAATACAACACCAAATGATTGAAAAACACTAAAATTGTACATGTTGGTGACATGGTGTTTATAAGCCAAGTATGATAATGTCCCACCCCAAGTGTTAAACTCAAGATCCTACCTAGGATTAGGAGGGGGAAAACACTCATAACTCGGATTGGAAGATCCTATGTTTCTACCTAAAATACTTATAAATAATACATATGCATAAAAAAACAAATAAAGAACATAACCTCTAAATCACAGCATTAAGCAAACTTTAATAGGAAATTCATTGTAATAGATTGATAGACAGAGAGAGTGAGAGAATTAAAATTCATAATTCTGAAAATTCATAACATAATAGATTAATGGATTTTCATAACAAAATAGATTGATAGAAATAAAATTCATAATAAGTCAAAGATAATGTTAGAAAAATCTGAAAATAATTGGCCGATTAAAAAAAAAAAAAATCGGCGGTCCAGCCTGTGTTAGAGAAGCCAAAAAATAGAATTAAAAGATGGAACAAAGTGAGATAAGATGAAAGTGACTGAGTGAGACAGACCCAAGCTGGGTAGTAGAGGCACAACCAAATGGTTGGTGGCAGAGATGCTACCAAATGCTGCGTAACAAAGGCTGACCTTGAGAAAATGAGAAGAAATATGCTGGGAGTCTGAGATATTGGGTAACAGGTGCAATAACTGGCAACAGCAGTGATTACGCACAGCAGCACTAGTGGCATGAGGTGGAGCTTTGGCAGTTGTGAAGAAGGAGAGATCCAATGGCACACGATTGAGTGGTTTTTGAATGGGATTTAGGTCTCGAATGGCAGGAAACATTTCGTCAAAGGAGAAAAAAAGGGTAATTTTAGCCGTACTCCGGTTTGCTGGGATGCTGGGATCGACGATCCCATGATTGAACTTGGTAAATTGCAATCCTAGAGTGATCTCATGCTCCAGTGATTCAGCTCGCCAGGGGTCCTTTGACATGTCATCATACGAACTTACAAGGCAGATCATGATTTTGACAACATGGTCCCACTAACCCATCTAATAAGCATGTGCCACATTGGCATTCTAAAGTTCATACATACACTTTGAATATGATTATGATATTGAAAAAATCAATGTTGAGCTGTGATTCAAATAAACATTTTTTTGAGAAAAAATTGAGCACAAGTTTCATAATTTATTTGCATTGTTTAAGTTCTTTCACATACATTCATTTATCATTTTCTTGTAAAAAAGACAACCAGAATCCTCATGGAAATGTTGTCAATCTATGAAATCAGTGATTTATATTTGATGTGAAACGTAAATAAAAAATTACAAATGATATCAGTGATGCAATATTAAAACTGAATCTTACATTTTGTTGACAATTCTTTGGCGTGACTCGTGCTGCAGTCCACCTCTCCAATCACTAGTATCCATATTGGCTTCAGTGCCTTGATTAGGTCTCCAATTATTGTTATCCATCAAATTTTAAATCAACTGAAACAATCAAAACAGAATATTCTTGTCAAATCAGATTCCGAAAGGAACTATAAAGGATGAATATAATAAATGTATGCAAAATAAATAAGATAATCAATAGAAATCATAGGTTTTCGCAGAGCCAAACCGCCCATCCATGAATATTAGTCACAACAACAGCTTAACATACCAAATAATTTTGCCCTCGACACAGACAAGGGTTGACTTAGAATGCCAATTTACCATGCTTAAACCTAGGATGGATGCAAAAGAAATAATTCTTTACCGAATAACAAAATGGCTTGTCTAGTAATTAATTTTGGAGGCAAAGAACAAAATTCCAATATTAGATAATGCATTCCCTCATTTTTGTTCCTATCCAGAAATCCGTTCTCCAAAATTTGCTTCAATGGACGGTGTTCCGTTCTAATTTCCTTGAAATATATCGAGTCCTATTGCATCCTAATGATTCGAATTTCGAACGAAATACGCCTCTTTCCTACTCGGCCTTTCAATTAAGAAGTTAGCAATCACGATGAATGCAATAATAAGCTTTTTTTTTTTCTTAGCAAGATCAACGACGAGAGGGAGAGGGAGAGAGAGAAAGCGAACCTGATAGTGGCAGACGGTGGTTGCGATTTTTCCGGCGGTGGCGTGAGCAGTGTTACAGGTTGCGTATCTAACTCGTGAACTTGAAGGAAACTTAGGCGTGGAGACAATGCCTATTTATTTCCGAAGCCTTCGAACTTGTGTAAATTTATTTTTATTTTTATTATTAAATAAAATGAAAGCTTTTGTTTTTAATTAATGGCCTTGACCTTAATCTAACAACGATATCAAATCAACTTAATTTACTCATTAAATTAAATTAGTTGACTTGTAAGTCTAAATTAAAATTGTTCTGCTTAGAGAGAATAAAAATGTCCAACAAGTGGTGTTGAATACTTTATGTAGGATCAGACTCTCTCTCTATTATGAAACTGAAGCAACTCAAGGAAGAAGATCACAGCAGCAATACTCAAAGCGCGATTGGTGTGCGGTGTGTGCCGTGTGAACGGAAAGAGAGAGTCAGAATTGTGTGTACCTTTCACTATGGTGTATGCTCTATTTATAGGATTCTAACATGGACCTTGATGACAGACGGTTGAAGCCCAATATCTTCTTCCTCCGAAAATAAATGTTTATTCTTTTAAAAATAATATGCATAATTTATTTCTTAAATTTGATTCTTTAAAAAATGAGTATTAAATTAGAATAATTCTCTTGGGAATAAAAAAAATTACTTCCTCCATTCCTATTTAAATTGGTGAGTATCAATGATCAACTTTCAAATGGCTTAAACCATATTCCATCTAAATGCAATTCTCACTCTATTCTTTGTAATGTTTCTAAATATAACTTCGAGATCAACTCACCACTCAATTACGAACATGCCCTTTTGTTTTGGTCATGCATAAGCCTTCACAAATTTCCTAAGGAATTGTTTGGTTGAAGAGAAAAAATAACTTTTTTAAAGAAGTCAAAATATAACATGGGTCTCACATCTCTTTCTCTCTATTTCAATTTAAATATTTTTTTTCTCAATTCCCTTTCATTCTTTTCTTTTCCCACACAACCAATCAACCCTTAAAGGTTTGCAACAAAGATTGTAGCTGATGTCAGCTCTCTTTGAAAACCCATATATCCATTTACATGTTGCATCTTTGATAAGTCATCCACAACCTACCAAACCTCATTGACTTCTAGTTGACCCATCAGTATTAAGACTAACCCAACCCTCCATAGATGACCTCCATCAATAACCACATATTTTGAGTTGACATTCAATGGAACAATGTTGCCACTCGGGAAGCAATACGTGAGCTAATGGGTCTAAATTAAATCTCAAAACTTAAACACTCGAATAAAAGGTATCACCATGTTCTTGCTTATTGCACCATATCTATAGGTGGTAACAAGCAATAGTCCACAAATTTGTTCATATTCTACTTTTTAGTTTATATTCATGTCACTAATGGTTATTACAATTCTTTTAATTGTGTAATCATATTTATTAATTCTATTTGAATTGTTAATGAGAAAATTAAGAAATAAAACATTTCCTTAATTGATTACCAAATAAAATTATATCTGACTTCTTATTGAGAGAATAAACTCATTAACCTTCATATAAAAAATTATCAAAACTTGGATTTAATACAAGATAAAATACAAGATAATTAGTTTCTTAAATTAGGTGTTATATGTTTAAATAATATTTATTATATTTGCTCTTGCTTAACTTTATTTGATTAATGTAGAATCAATCACTTATGTAAAAAAAATATAATGTATAAAAAAAATTATTTATTGATATCGAGACAAACTTGAGATTAATGAATCGTCCAAACTCAATCTTGGTTAAGTTTAGAAAGAAAAAAATAAGTGGAAGGAAAAAAGTCAAAATGTACCATTTTGAGAAGACATAGCTTAATGTCCAAGATGAGGAGTTTGAGGTTGTCGCATAACATTATTTGATACAAGTGACAACCCCATAGCCAATATTTTTCAAATAGGTGTTAGCCCAAAGTTTAGGGGCTCATCAAAATTTGATGAGTTAAAAAAGAAAATAAAAGAAGGGCACATAATGTTTAAACATATACAAAGAGCTAAAGTAGTAGATGGATGATGTAGGTGCGAGGGTTCAAGAAATATAAAGTGACTTAGGTTGTTTGTTGTAAAATGAAGAAGGATACTATACATACACAAAGATGGCAGACTTCTTGACTTTTCAAAAAAGTACACCAACACCACATTTTATCTTAAAAACTTTTTAGAGAAATCAAATAAATGTCACACAATGTCTCAATGATGATGCAAGTGAGATTTTTCACACTAAGGAGGAGGAGATTGGGGTTGCTTTAACAAATTATTTATTTAAACGGCTTACTTCATAATGACCATCAAATATACACGAGGTTGTAAAAATAGTTGATGGCATAATAAAACCAACTATTCAAAAGTGGTTGAAGTTGGAGTTTAGCATTGAAAGAGGTTGAAAAAGCTTTGTTCCAAATCCAACCTACCAAAATGCCCTAACAGTGGATTGTTCCACAACCATCTATTTTGTAACGTGGTTGTAGAGGATACTATCATATTAGTGTTGTCCATTTTAAATGGCGAAGGAGATCCTTTGATGATTAATAAAATTTTGATTGTGCTTATCCCCAAACACAAGAACCAACAAATGCAAGTGAATACTTGCCTATTCATCTTTGTAACATGGTTTTCAAAATTGTTACAAAAACCATTTTGGGTGTTGTGTGTGTGTGTTTTTGCTTTAATACAATTTTATGATTTAAAACCACTAGAAATTGTATTCAAAATTTAAATTTCAAAATCAAATTATGATGACTAAAAACAACCACAAATTATGAAATAGATTATCTCGTCACAAGCTTAGTTAATATTGTTTTGCCAGAGAGACTAAAAAGAGTATTATTTGAGAGATTAAAAATACAAATTTTATTTTGGAAGACCAAAAACAAAAGTTCCCAAAATTTGAGGGATAAAAAAATATTTGTCTAAATTTAATCTTCTTACATTGTTAATTTAAAAATTCTTACATTGTCAATTAATCAAAATTATCTAAGGTAGTATGATTTTTAACATAGTTATTATAAAAGTCGACTAGCTTTATCATATATGACAATATTAAAAAAATTACCCTATGAATATATTATAATTAAGTTTATTTATATCATATGAATGTCCCCTATTAACAATATGCCAGAAGACTATATGTTTTATAAATTAAACAGTGGTTTGTCACTTTGTCTCATTGTATGACTGCCAGAAGACTATGACTGTTGGTGTTATGGGAGGCCAGCAATCCCCTCCGACTCCCATGTGCTTATGGGTGCACATCATGTGTGAAATGAAGTCCCTCAGACCTACCCATAAGCCATTACCACAATAAGTAAAAAGAGTTGCATCCTCAATAATAATTATAGATTTTGGCCTAAGCTCTCAATCCAATAATAAGGATTGGTTTAGAAAGTTGAGTCCAATTAATAGAACTTACCTTTATAAAGGAGACAAATAAAGTGCGACTCCCTCACACAGCATCCCCAAGTTTGGTTTGCTGTTTTCTCTAGTTGACTCTTAATAGTTGTACTACAATTTGACGGTAGACACTTTCCCAACCTGTTCAAATCTGCACAGCATTACAAAAACTCGAAGGAGAAGAAATGGACTGAGTTTGAGGTTGAGAATTATCATTGTCTTGAAATGTGGAGGTGAAGATAGTTTCCAGATAGCAAATACAGACAGGATGATCCTATAATTATTGTTGGTGTGATGGTTTAAACTTTAATGGCAATACTATGTTGATCAGCTAATGGAATCAAATATGTTTGCAAACTGAACAAGGGAAGCAGAAAAAATAAAAAGCAAACCAAAAAGAGCAGGGTTGTGGAAGGGAGAGAAAAGTGTGCTGGGATTCAAAGAGTGATCATTTCAAAATTGATGGATATAGGATATTGATAAGCAATGTTTCTCACAGACTATAAGCCACTTAAGTTGTAGAATATCTAGACTATAAGCCAATGGACTAGTAGTGTGGTGTCTGTATGGGACTTTGAGATTCATCATCAGCCAACAGCTTTGTCCCCAACTCTTTCCTTGGCTTAGGTGAAAGTCCTTTGGCTAACATCTCCTCATCATACTTCCTAGCAATATCTATCAAGCCCTTGTCCACAAGAGCATCTATCAAGGCATTGTAAGCAGCGGCATCAGGACTACACCCAAGTTGCTCCATTTTATTCCACACCATAAAAACCGGACGAAGAAACCCCCACCTGCCAAACTTGTTGAGGAGCATCACATAGGTGTCCATGGTGGGCCTAACCCCACTCTCCACCATCTCATCAAACATAGCAAGTATCTGTTTAGGCTTCTCCATGGAGGCAAAAAAACAATGGTAAGAAACAGCAGTGGGGTGGCAGCCATCGCGGCGCATGGTGGTCCGGAGCAGCGCAAGTGCCTCCTTGTGTCTATAGCAATCACACAGAAGCCTAATCAAGGTGTTGTAAGTGACAACAGTGGGGCTGATACCCAACTCCTTCATTTCACGGAAAACCCTAATTGAAAAATCAACCCCTTGGGATAGACCAATGGCTCGAATGACAATGTTATAAACCACAACATCTAATTTGAAACCTTTTTTCTTAACCTCCTTGAACAATTTAACAGCCTTCCAAGGTTTTCCACCTTTGCAGAGAATATCCATGTAAATGGAATAAGAGTGCAAGTCCTTGTGAACCCCTTTTTTGTCCATTTCCACCCAGAAGTCATTGCACTTGCTCCACCACCCCAATTTGAACCAGCCGCGGAGAACCATGTTGTGGATCTTGGTGTTCCCGACGGCATTGAAGTTGAAGCTGAGGGTCACGCGATTGTCGTTGCCGAAGAGCAAGTCCTGGGCCTCGAGGACGTGCTTGTACTCGCAGAGGGCGTCAACGAGGTTGGAGAATGAGGTGTGGTCCTTGAGGTTGAATTCTCCGAGGCGATTGAAGGTATCTATGGCGTCGTTGACGGCGTGGGCGGAAACGTAGCGCTTGAACATGACGCGGAAGGTGGAGTGGTTGGGAGGAGAGAAGGGGTGGGCGTTCATACGGTGAATGAGGTCCCAACAGAGCTTGAACTCAAAGAACTTGCCGAGGATGTCGAGCATGAGGTTGAAGGTGTCGGTGGAGTGGTGGAACTGGGACTTCTCTACCCAGTTGAAGAAGTCAAGGGCGCGCTGCCAGTCGTTGTTGAAGGAGATGAGCGTTTGCCGAACGGTGGCGTCATCGGGAGCTGTGGCTGTGGATAGATGCCATTGTTGGCTTTGGAATTGAAAGCCTCGAAGGAGACTTGAACGTGAAATGGAAATCAACCCACGACGCAT
The DNA here is from genome assembly GCA_007407185.1 of Glycine tomentella. Lineage (NCBI taxonomy): Eukaryota > Viridiplantae > Streptophyta > Magnoliopsida > Fabales > Fabaceae > Glycine > Glycine tomentella. Next base: position 502,582 of record PYAF01000511.1, on the reverse strand, counting down.
TTTCTCTGCTCAATGCGTGGATGCGCCTGCGGGGGTCGGTTTCATTCTAAACTTTACAACGGGCTAAACCTTTTTTTTATAACGGTTGCTGTATTTTTTGTTTTTAAAACAGGCTGGTGCTATATCTACTCTCTTTCTTTGCTTATTCACTCCCCTCTTCTAAGAAAAATATATTTTTTGAAAATAAATTGAAAAGAGGATTGAATAAGTAAAGACTGAGATAGATACAGAAAGTCCCTTGAAATATAAATAATTTAGAGGATAAATAGTTAAATTTATTCCAAAAAAGTATGAGATGCTTTCAAATTAATTTTTGAAAAATGAAAATTTCAATTTTAATTTCTGAATATGTAAAAAATGAGACAAATTAGTTAATTTATAATTTAATGACAAAATGATCCTTAAAAATTTTGCAATTTAATATCAGAATGATACTCAAAAAGTATAACTTATTGTCAAATTGATCATTGAATATTATAATTTAATGACAAAATTGTTTCACAAAATTATATGTTATGATTTTTACACATTTAGTGATTAAATTTATATATTTCATCATTTTGAAATATTTTATTATCGCACAACACTTTTAGAGATGAATTTGACTATTTATCTTAAATTAAATTAAAAAAAATAGTTAAAGAGTTATACATTTAATGTCATTAGCAATATTGCGATAAAAAATAATTAATAAATTTGATGAATATTTTGTATCAATTTTATGATGATAAAAAATATAATGCATGTCATTAGCAATAATTTTGAAAAAAAATCTTTGGAAAATTGATGGGAGATTGTATTTTTACAACATTTTTCTCATCTTGTTTTTACCTAGTTAAGCTCGGATTTAGAGCATCTTTAGTGGTAGATCTTAAATTGGGATCTTAGACAATTTTTTTGGTGGACATATAGGGTTGAAGATCTCTCTAATTTTTTTCTTTAATGGAAAATCTCATTTTGAGATCTTAGGAAAAAAGAAAGAGGAATTTTTTTTAATAATGTGTATATCTTGAAGATTCTTTTACCATAATTGATTCTCCACCTTGGATATCTTTTCATCTCCTTTATTGAAAGTTACTGAAAATTAGATTTTGAACTTAAAATCTAACATTAAAGATACTCTTAAATGTCAATAAATAGAAGGGACTTGAACTAACTTTTTTAAAAAAAATAGTGAGTCTCATGCTTTATACACTATTTTAATTTAAATATATCAATTCTCTTCCATTTCATTTTATTTTACACAATCAAACTTATTCGGAGACTTTTCTTCTTTCTCATGCAAGGAGTTTGTTCCAACATGTAAACGTTCTTGCAAAATCTTTAACGCTAAATCTCATTTTGAGATCTTAGGGAGAGAAAAGGAAAAAAAATTATTTTTTTTGAACAATGTGTAGATCTTAAGGGTTCTTCTACATGAACCTATTCTTTATATTGGAGATATCTCTACCTATTTTAGTGAGAGATAAAGTCAGATCTTATCTCAAGATCCTTATTTAAGATATTACCCTAAAATTATTTTTATTTTAAATGAATATGTTAATTAAATCAAAATATTTAGTACGTGCAGCACACTTGGGATACTTTCGCAAAAGATAGGGAAAGAAAGAGAAAAGAAAAGGATAGTAGTCAGAGGAGGCCGAAGAGTTGAGTGAGGCAATCGAAGATGGCGGCTTCTCTGGAACTGTTCCAATGCAAACTAGCGAGACCCTTTCACTCATTTCCGCTGCGAAGGTCAATTCCTTTGAATCTGAGGTGTTCCGCCGCGCCCTCTTCTTCCAAGCCGACGCGCTCCTACACCATCACTCTCATCCCCGGCGACGGCATCGGCCCCGAAATCATCTCCGTGGCCAAAGACGTTCTTGTCCTCGCCGGTTCTCTCGAAGGGATCAAATACGACTTCCGAGAGATGCTTATGGGTGGAGCTGCATTGGATGCCACAGGACTCCCTTTACCCGATGAGACCCTTTCTGCCGCTAAGCAATCTCATGCCGTTCTCCTTGGTGCCGTCGGAGGTTATAAATGGGATAGAAACGAGAAACATCTCAAGCCTGAGACTGGCTTGCTTCAGATACGTAAAGAGCTTGGAGTATTTGCAAATCTTAGACCGGCTACTGTATACTCTCCGGTATAAATTTCATTTCATTTTATGACATGGTAACTGTGTGCAAAGATATTGATTTTAATTTGTCTTAATTCTTCTCTAGTTAGTGGATGCTTCTACTTTGAAGAGAGAGGTTGCTGAAGGGGTTGATATCATGCTTATAAGAGAACTCACTGGAGGTCTCATTCTGCTTTCCTGATGTGTCCCCTTAATAATATTTAAAATTTGAAATGTGAATTCTTCATCTCTTCTATTTTCTTTAACCGCTGCTCTGTTATTACTTAGGTATCTATTTTGGAGAACCCAGGGGCTTTGGCACCAATGAAAATGGTGAAGAGATTGGCTTTAATACTGAGATTTATGCTACACATGAGGTATCCTACTATTATAATTTGATTCTATAGATAAATAATGCATGCCAAACAGGTGAGCTATAAAAATATATGAATTCCAACAGATTAATGAAGGTTGATGAAGGCTTTGATGCATCCACTTGTATATTTCCGTGAAAGAGAATTTGTGTGAAGGATTTGAGTTGAGTTTCTTGTTGTACAATCATTCCAAATGGCTTGATATTGATTGAATGATGGCTAGTTATGGAAATTGAAAATATCTCTAATTTGACTAAAAGCCGAAGCTGGGGTATCCTTAAGATCTTTAATTAAAACAGGTAACATCGTGTTAGGAGTTAGGGGAGATGGAAGAGGAAGTCAGCTAAGACAGTTAGGATATTAGTTAGTTAGTCAAGGAGTGAGGTAAACAAATAGAGGAATGTAGAGGAAAGGGATTCATTCATTTGAGAATTGTGGTTTGCTCTTTGTGAAAGGAGACATCTTCTATGAAGAGGAAATATTTGGAGGAGAGATCTCTCTCCTTTGTTCTGTCAATTCAATAAAATATGTTTCTTTTACCCATTTATAGTCTAGCTTCATAACACATTGTCTACGATGAAGGATGTAGTGTGTTTGGTTTAAATTCACTTTTAGCATAATTGATTAAAAATTACGTGTTAAAATGTAGCAACAAATACTAGCTTAAGCTTTTTCATGGTGTCACCATGATTTTATGGTCTAGAATCACTTCTCACTTGTTATCCAAACACACTAGGAATGTACTATATGCAGATGCGGATTTCACCTTTTCCTTTCCCTATGAAGGGACTTGTAGTTTTCTTCTGGAGTTGTTTCTTTAACAAATTTCTGTATTATCTCTGGATCTATCGTCTGATCAATAATAATTTGCATACCAGATAGATCGCATAGCTCATTTTGCATTTAAGGTTGCTCAGAAGCGTCGTCGGAAACTTTGCTCTGTTGACAAAGCCAATGTACTAGAGGTACGTATTGCTGGATTAAACTGAAGCTTATTCAGGAATACTGTGAAATTTTTGCCATTGTATAATGTGTATCAACATCAACAACACCTTTAACCCAAGCTAATTGGGGTCGGTGGTAGATGAATCCAATGATAGATACGAGAAGGTTGAAAAAAAAAATTCACAGAAGATGCCTTCCAAGTTCAACTGAATATGACCTTGTTTGATATAATGACAATATTAGTGCTATTCTATACTTACATTTTCTTACTTTAGAATTTAGTTCATGCCTCAAATTGCTAAAACTTGAAATTGGAAGATTCAATCATACTGCAAAGAAAATGCCTCTCAGTTGTTTTGTCTTGTTTAAAATTCTGTTTAGATTAGGTGTTCCAGATATCTTCTGAGGCAACTTCAGTATAAAACATGGCTACACTCTTTCTGTTAATATTTTTATATTTCTCCAAAAAATGCAATTTTCTATTGACCTATATTTATAAATAGTTATATAGTTAATGAGCACATAAACATAATAACTTTTTTTTTTTTTTGTTGAATGACGTAAACATAATAGCTGTTAACTCAGATTTTGTATGTCTTTTTGGTAACTTGATAGTCACTTGTTCCTGAGATCTAGTGGCTGCTTTTTTTAAAGCATAATAAGATAGATTTAAAATAATATAATTTATAATGCTTTGATTGTCTAAAATCGTATATGATGATTCCATTGATAACTAACCCATGGTGGGAATATGTCTTGGATTCATTTTTCTAGTGATTCTTGCTGATCTTATTATTATTAATTAGCCACTGTTGTCAATTCAATAAAAAACTTAACAATACTGTAGATGTCTTGCTTATACCTCAGGAGTATTGTTGTTGATTAGGTTGAAATATGCTGTGATAGGTTTTAGTTGGTCCTGAAGTACCTCAAGAATTAGCCAATGTAAATTGTATGGAGGGGGAGGTCTTTGCAGATGCAACTAACCTTATATATGGAATTTCCACGTTCACTGAATAATTCAAATTTGTGCTTGTTTTGGTTACTTGGGGGAATGAACAAGAAGATATCAGTGACATATTTAGGTCCAGTTCCTATACTAACTATATTTGAGTTCTCCAGGCATCAATGTTATGGAGGAAGAGATTTTTGGCAATAGCACAAGAATATCCTGATGTTGAGCTCTCACACATGTATGTTGATAATGCCTCAATGCAACTAATCCGCGATCCAAAACAGGTTGGTTCATTTTATTTATGGCTATGCAAATTTATGTTCACAAACGAAAAACTGTTTGATGGTGAAAATGCAAGTGTTGCTGTATCTAACTCTGAATTTTGCAGTTTGACACCATGGTGACAAACAACATTTTTGGCGATATATTATCAGATGAGGCTTCAATGGTCACTGGAAGTATTGGGATGCTTCCTTCTGCTAGCCTGGGGGCTTCGGTAGGAAAATATATCCATAAGCAATTATGATATAAATTATGTTTCTCAAGTTTATATTGCAATGCTTTGTTGTATGTTATGACGCAAGTAACATTATCGTTTTCACTGAGTATTGGTTTTTATTGATTAGGGACCTGGACTTTTTGAACCCATACATGGTTCTGCACCTGATATTGCTGGACAGGTTGGTGTCTTTTATTTCCGTTTTTTTCATTTGCTTCGACCGACATGCTTAACAACAGCACAATTACTTATATACAGGACAAGGCAAATCCATTTGCTACTGTTCTTAGTGCTGCTATGCTTTTGAGATATGGCCTAGGAGAAGAAAAGGCAGCTGAAAGAATAGAGAATGCAGTGATGGACACTTTGAACAGGGGATTTCGAACTGGTGACATATATTCTGCTGGAACAGTAAGCATCTGTTTCATTAATGTTGAAAAGACTTGGGTCCTTTTTTCATCAACTTCAGATTATTTTCTCTTTGTTTAATTATTGGAATTATTTTGCTGAGCAAACTTGATGTTTGGATTGTGTGTTGTTGATGCAGAAGCTGGTAGGATGCAAACAGCTAGGTGAAGAGATACTGAAGTCAGTCGAATCTAACGTTCCTGCTGGTGCTGCTGCAGTGTGATTTTGAAACCAACTCGCCATAGCATTTTGGGTTCTGGTTTATCTTGGAGGACTTCGACTGCCAAAGCTGAGAAAGTCTCCTTAGTCTATTGAGTTCTGGCTTCCTTCTGCATCATGTATTTCGGTTAACACACCCAGCCTATGTATGATTGAACTTTCGAAAGTAGCAAAGCTTTTTTATCTTGTATTCTTGTACCCGGGATTATCTAGTTTCCCTTGCATGCGAGGTCGCTTGTCATGGTGGAATAACGATTAATGGAGTTTGTCTTGTTAAAAATAAAAAGATTGATAGAGGTTCAAATTTTTCATAGCCCTTCTGTAAATTGAAGAACTTTTTACGTATAACGTTTGATGGAGCACGCACGAGACATGCACGGACACTCCAAATTCAAAACGTTTCAAATGATTAAAATGTTGCATTTCGTCTCAAGTGTCTACTACTATGCATATGATATATGAATATAACCCATTGCTTTGAGGGGTGACAAACAATGAGACCTCCATTATATTATACAATTAAAATTAAAATTGTTTTGCAGCGCCGAAATATCCTCATGCTAGATGTCTTAAAATTGTTTTTAATACTTTTTTTATGATTTAGCTAATGGTGGGTCTCACTTTTAAACGATGAGAGGGTCACTAAACGAGAAATAAGACTTATTAAAATTGATAATTTTTAATAAATTTCAAGTCAATCATAAAAAGAGTTTTATAAATAGAGTAAAAGAGAGTTATTATAATTTCTCTATAAACCCTGGTTTTAATCCTTGTCAAGGTATATATTCAAATTGGTATCATTGCAGCGCGAGCTCAAGCTGACCAGGTAGAAGTGTTCGTGTGTCAGATTAGGTTGGTTTAGTCAAATTCAATACTCAATCTAGTTAAATTTGATCGGTTTGACTTGTTTTTTTACAATTTTTTTAAATCCAACTCAATCCATTTATGAATAATTTGGTTCGGTTTAGACTAATAGGTTATCCATTTAAATTTAATATTTTTTTCTTTAGAACTACTATTTTATATAATGATTCATCCAAATATCTAATACAATTAACACAATATTATCAAATGTCTAAAAGTAGTAAAATTGATTCATTTAATATGATCAACATAATATTCTAAAAAAGACCAGTACAAATTAAAACAAAAAAAAATTCAACAAAATTTTCTATAATAATTTGAATCACAACTATCTCCTACAAACTAATTTCTTGTAATAAATTTTGTTGTAACCAAAGTTATTACAATTAGATTTGTTGCAACCAGATTTACTGAAATAAATAAACAAAATATGATCCATTAGTATTTTAAATATGACAAAAAAAATAAATATGAAAAAAGGTAAAATAAACAATAATGTACTTGAAAATAATACCTTAAAAAATTTCAACACTAGTAGTCCTAACATTTGTAGTTCTAATACTTGAAGTTTCAATATTAGCATTATTTAAAATTAAATTAAACAATTCTAATTTTTTTTATATGTTCAGTTCAATTTTGACTGAATTTATAAATCTAAATTTGTGTCTCAGCTAATACAATAAATTGGAGGAAATCAGAAAAGCGAAACATATAAAGCATGAATGCAATTCTTTTATTTAAGTGAATAAATATTGGTAAAAAAAAAAAAATGAAATTAATAATCGAGTTGGGTGTTGAAAAGTTGAATGTTTTGAAGTGAAAGATAAATAATGGGTTTTGGAAGAAGACATTCTTCTGTTGTGGGTTGAGGTGAGCAGGGAAGGGATGTGGAGTTCAACTTCAAGCACAGCAGCGATTGTCTCCGACGAGGAACCTAGCGAATCCTCCTCCTCGTCCTCCTTCTCCACCTCTCTCTTCAATTTCTCTTCTGGAAACCCTAGAATCGAGGAGACGCGTGGCCTCATGCATCTCTTCCCAGACGACACTCCTTCTACTCTTCCCGTATCCTCCTTCTATTCTTCTTCCATCGATATTCTCCTTTTACACGTGATTATTAGTGAATTAATGAAGTTTCGTTTTGGTGTTAGGTTGGACGGAAGCCTCTCGTTTGCGTTGTCGGCGTCCCAAATCACATGACCTATGCGGATTTCTGCCAGTTCTGTGGTTCCTTCATTCAGCACATGCTAGAGATGCGCATAGTCAGGTATGCTACTGGTATATATGCATATGTATGCTCACAAATCACAATCACAATCACAATCACATCAGCAATACTGATGTCTTCTTCTTTCTTTCTTTCCTTACTTAGGATGGATGGGATGGAGGATCAGTACAGTGTTTTAATTCGCTTGGACGATCAAGACTCCACCGACAGCTTCTACAAGCACTACAATGGCCGCCGTTTCTCTTCTCTCGAGGTTCCTCTTCTAATTCTCATCATAATTTCTTTTCTGTTTTGTAATCATAGGTGATACGATTTGAATGAATTTCCATTGCTAATGATAGGTTGAGGTTTGCCGTGTTCTTTTCACATTAGACGTGCAGTACACTGGCTCCATTGAACATGCACAACCCTCCAATGCTACTTCAACTGAACTCCCTACTTGTCCTGTTTGCCTTGGTACATCTATTTGCCTTGCCTTGCCTTGCCTTGCCAACTACTATTCAATATTCCTACGTTTTGAATAATTATGAATGAATTATTGCAGAGCGATTAGATCAGGACACCGGTGGAATTCTTACAACTATATGCAACCATTCTTTCCATTGTTCCTGTATTTCTAAATGGGCAGATTCTTCTTGTCCTGTAAGTGTCAACCAACTCTCTGCTTTCTATTTTATTTTTTACTACTTCACTTCACCTCGAATTTCTTATCCCTTACTTTTTATTTCAGGTATGCCGCTATTGCCAGCAGCAAGCTGAAAAATCTATATGTTTTGTTTGTCAAACCACTGAGAACCTGTGGATATGTGTTATATGTGGGTATGTTGGCTGTGGAAGGTGAGACTGAACCCTTGCTTTGTCATGTTTTATTATTTTTATTTCTTATATGTATTTGATTTGATTACAACCATATGGAAAATCTTGATTCAGATACCAGGGAGGACATGCTATAATACACTGGAAAGAGACGCAGCATTGCTATTCCCTAGAAGTGGAAACCAAACGAGTTTGGGATTATGTGGGAGACAACTATGTTCATAGACTTATTCAGTCCAAAACTGATGGGAAGTTGATTGAGCTGAACACTCAATGTGCGCATGCAGACAATGGATGTGGAAGTTGCAGCTGTGAAGATAATGCCATGAATGAGGCCATACTTAATAGTAAAGTTGAAGCTGTAATGTTGCAAGATTAATTTAGTAATTTGCTCAATTCTTAGATTTATGTTTCTTTATGAGGAGTTTTAATTTCTCACGCATTATATAAATATAATTTCTTTTACAGATTGTCAATGAGTACAATGAATTGCTTGCTACTCAACTTGAAAACCAAAAATTAGTAAGTGTACTTCATTTGTCACTTGCTGTGAATTTGCAAACATTGCCTCATGTATATTATAAGCACATTCATTTTTTTTTTAACTTGTATTGATTAATCTGTTTCTGTATTAAATTAATTGTAGTATTTTGAATCCTTATTACAAGAAGTAAAAGAAGAATCTGAGAGAAAAATTTCTAAAGCTGTTCAGAAGGCTATCAGTCTTAAACAGCAGAAGATTCAGTCCAAGATTGACAGATGTAAGAAAGAGAAGAAATTTCTGGATGATGTAAGTTGTAATCCACTCTTGAGAATTCTCTTTTGTAGAAATCTTAGTAATATGCCATAAGTTATAACCATGCTAAGGCTTCTCTATTGTCTCATTACTATATCATAAGGAGTGAAATTCTTTTTATGAATGTTTATATTGTGTCTGTGTCTGCAGCTTAATGAGAATCTTGTGAAAAATGAGGACATTTGGGAAACAAAGATACTTGCGATTGAAGAGAGGTATGCTTTTATCCTTTCTTCATTTCTTATTGATGATGTATTTTTGTCACAATAGAATATTTTGGTGTACAATGGTTACATTGAGGTTAATATCTATTACCACATGCATATTACCCCCCCCCCCCCCCCCCCCCCCCCCAAAAAAAAACAAAAAACTAGGCCGATCCTAATTGGTTTCTCAAAATAGAATATGGTATGAAGATGTCTTGTGTCCAATAAAACCAAAGGTCCCCAGTTGCTGCTTTAATGTGCGCTTGGCATTTTAAGGGATATTTTTTTTCTCGACTTTGTCATTGCTAAGTATTTCTGTTTCTTGACGCAAGTAATCACAATTGCTATGGATTTCCATTTCTTGAACTTCAGTGATTGCAAATTTGCTCAAAACGTTTTGTAAACTGATATGTGATGTACTTCTTTCCAGGGAGAAAAAAACCATGAGACTGATGGATGATAGAGTAGCGGACCTGGAAAAGCAGGTGAAGAATAGCGATTTCCTTATTTTCTTTTTCTTAGGGAATTATAATGTGCATTATGTTTGTTACATTCTTGAATTGTGCAGCTTGGAGATCTCATGGTTTGTCTTGAGGGTGGGAAGACGGTAGAACAGTTGCCAGCTTCAGATGAGATTAAAGAAGGGATTATCTTAGACAAATCAAAAGAATCCTCGACAACTAGTGGCTCTGACCTGTTGGAAAGAGACGCATAACAGAAGAATGGTTCCTTTTAATGACAAAAGAATGATTCCTTTTAATGGACTACATTGCTCGGACTGACCTATACCGTGTTTATAATCACAGATTTATAGAAACTACACTCGTGGATCCACAGTTGACATGTTTTCACTCTAATTTTTCCCCATATAAAACTCCCAGTGTATGTATCTGTTTAGATTTGTAAATAAAAAGATTTCCAACTACCAGTATAAATTCTTAAGATTTATAAAATCAGGCAGGAAGTATAGAATACCGAGATGGACAAGTGCGTGCCTGGTTCCAATTTGAAAACGTACACAATTTCAAGTTTTTCACGACAAGTTGTTGCAGAAGACGCAGACGCTAGTAATTTTAGCTTCAGCATGACCCGCGTCAGATACATGTTATGCAAGTCAATGTATTTTGAAAAACAATATCCGAAATAACTCTAACTAAGGAAATAATAATTAAAAAAATCAGCTTTAATTGTAATTTATATTTATTTCCATTGGCTTGGCTGAAAAGGTTAAAGTATGCATGCCGGATAATTGTCGAAGTTGATTGAGAAAGAACCCAATATTATTCCTTATTTGGGCTGGCATTAATAAGATCATTTTTAGTGTTAGATCTTGAGTTTAAGATCTGATCTTTATTATATTTGTCAATAAAGGAGGTGAAGAAATTTTCAACATGGAAAATGAATTTTTGTAGAGTAACCTTGAAGATATGTATATTGTTCAAAAAAGAATAAATTTTTTTCTCTTTCTTTCTAAAATCTCAAAATAAGATTTACCACTAAAGAAATAAATGGGATGAGTTCACCAAAAAGTGATCTAAGATCTTAATTTGGGATCTACCATTAAAAATACTCTAAGAAATTTAATACTTCATTTTAGATAAATCATTAATTATTTTTTGGGGTGATGCAAGAATATAATAGGCATATTTAGCATGCAAAAGTAAACATGATGAGTAAAATGCTACAAGTAACTAGGGCGTGAGCGGTTCAATTTGGGGTAATTATAATAAAAATTCAATTGGGTTGTATTTTACCCTACTTCTTTTTTTCTTCTTAAAAAAGGACAAAAACATTTAAAGAAAAGTGGTTGAAAATTAAGGAGTTTTTGAGGAAAAAAAAAATTAAGGACTTCAACTTTTACAAAAGAAAATAAAAAAGTAACTTTTTAAAGAAAAACTAATTAGAATAACATTTTAAAAAAATGCATATCTTTCTCTCTTCGTGAATAAAATGAAACTTAGCTTGAAAAAACTTTTAATTAAAACTCAAACAACTTCTATTTTATTTTTAAACCTTTAAGTAATTTTTAGGTACAAAAACGGTTGGGCCAAACATATTTTTTACTATATTAATTTGTTAGCTAATACTACTTTTAAGACATTTGTTAGTATTACTCGAATGAATTTTATTTGAAAGCCTAGCGTAATAAGTAACATGTAGCATGCTGATTGCAAGTGATTCCTATTTTCCCCTTTTAGAGAAGCGATTCCGAAAGTTATTGAACTTATCATCTAGCAAAGCACATATTTATCAACATAATAATATAGTTTACTCATAAATAATTAGTAAAGTGATTACAAGTAACTGCCTTTTAGTGAGAGATAAAATATATTTTCTTTTCGTAACATATACATACAACTGATACAAGGAATAGAAGTGTACATCCTCCAAATTAATGTACCCAGTAGGCCAAAATTGGCGAGGTTGACTATTAAAGAGGTCAATCTGAATATTCATGCCAAACAATCCTACCACCACAATACCAGCAATAAGTATATGTTTATGGTGTCGAAATATTATTGCTACATACAAAAACTCATTTTGCTTATCATCCAACATTATGTTGATGTAGTCCTCCGTGTCATCCACCTACTTACTCATAGTAGAAGAGGAATAGTAGGAGAAAGAAATAAAAAAAAAGATGTGAATCCTGTATCATTTTAATTCTTTACAAATTTGCATAAAAATGAATAACGGAATATGTTTTTCATTAAAACAATCAATTGTTTTTGTTGATAATCGATTATCACATGTATATATAATGAAAAATAATTAATTTTCAAAACAAAAATCAAATATTTCCATTCAACAATTGATTTTCTTTCTCTACTACATGAAAATCGATTTTCATGTGTCTCAAATACATAAAATTGATTTTCTACCCAGTGTAAGAAACAATTGTTTTTAGTTAATTTTGTCAAACTAACTTATAAATCAGTCAAAGTAATTTCTAAGTTACTAAAGTGCTTTATCAAATACACTCATAATTTTTTTCTTATTTCTTTATTTCTTACTCCTTTTCTATTTCTGTTACTAAGCTTACAAAGTTAGAATCCTAAATTTACTCATTTGCTCACTTGTTTCCATTCATTCTATTTTTCTCAACCTTATTTTCAGTCATTCTAATTCTTGCTAATGTCTCTCCTTTCTATGCAGCACAGTATTTAGTAAGTATTTCTCTTCCACAAATGTTTTTCTTTTTCTGAAAAGCTGCGATAACCTTTCTCGTTAGTGTTCAAAAGGATAAAAGAGTTCAATAGATCGATACTTACACTAGACAATCTTTGCAAGATTCCATTTGTCTGCGCAATATATGCTTCTAGAAGCATCTCCAATTCCTCAACGTCAAGTTTAGGACAAAGGAATTTGTCATACTTTTCTAAATTTGATTCATCACAAAATACGAAAGGAACCATTGTGATTTGTAAGCATGACTCCTTTAATTGCTAAGCTCAAGTCTTATTTGTCAAACTATATGTTATTAAATAGACAAACATTGGTAGTTTTTAGTTTTTACCTTTGATCGTTATCTTCAAGTTCGGAATTGTACCCTTCTAATTTTAATGATGACTGATCACATAAACGAGCATTAAGCTTTTGCGTCAAATACATTTCAGCCATGTCATTATCACCGTCCAACAAATGTTCCAGTTCATCTGCTACCTGTAAAATACAAGACTAGAATTAGTCCAGTTTTATTTTTTCGAGAACAACATAGCTTTATTGAACAATGAATCAAAATATCCCTAGGAATATACTCCATATTAGTGCAAAAATATGCTCATACAGTAAATCCGTACTTAAAGAATACACAAATCTAATCACTTTGCTTCTTTTTGGATTTCACATTTTCATGTTGATCACAATATAGACTTTATGTTCCCACCCGAAATATTATTGACAACAATACAGAGTCAACCAAATGTTCTCCTAGCATTTCTTCTAAATTAAACTGCACAGACCACTATATATGATATACATACGTAAGTTCCTTCAAATCTCAATACCCAAAACCTATCTATTATTTTTTCGCTATAAGATTTGTCCACCCAGATTCAGGTTTATGTGATTTATCTTCTTATATGTGCAAAATAGTAAATTACTTTATCTAACATTTTTATAATCATTTAATTAGCCGAGTTTAATTTTAATGGTGTAATTTTTTTTACATAAAAAAAAAATAACATTTAAGATAGTTATTAAAGTTAATAAATCTATCATATCTGATATTTCTTATTTTATGATAATATAAAAATGATTTACACAGTTGGTATAGTGCAAGATGGTACGAACATAATTTAATGGTGTAGTTGATGCTATGGCGAAGGCAGCATTTGATTGCAATGATCCACTGATGGTGCTAGATGTAGGCATGGCAACGGGCGGAGCGGGGACGGAGGCAGGTATTGCATTTCCCCTCCTCGACTCAAAAACCGCTCCCCGTCTCCGTCCTCGATCCCCGTCAGATTTTAAAATCCATCCTCATTCTTGTCCTTGTTGGGGGTCGAGTTTTTCCCGCCCCGCCCCGCTCCCTCTATTTAATAAAAATTTTAAAAAATAAAAAAATAATTAATTTTTTTATCGAAAAATCGGACGTAAAAATTAATTATGTAACAAAAAAATAATAACAAACCCACATTAAAAATATTAGATCATAATTTAAAAATTACAAAACAAAATCAATCAATTCAATTAAAAAATTAGAAAATAATGTATATATATATTTAATATGATTTATTACGGGGCGGTGGGGCGGGTGCGGGGCAAGTATAAGTAATCTCATACCCGTTCTGGCCCTCGCTTTTGACTATCGAGGAAAATCTGAATCTAAACCTAATAAACTCAATTTTTTCAGTTAAAATTAGAACGGATACTCACGGGTCTCGCTGTCATGCATATCTGGATGAGCCTCCTATTTTTATTTTTGATACTCTGCTCCGATCCATGATATATAGAGTTACTCTCTCTAATTAATTTCTAGTTTTTTTTTTTTTTTCCTTTGGGTCGTTTCTGTGCCCCTTTATCCAGAAAAAAGAAAAGAAATGATGGTACAACCACAATTATAGGTTGGCTTATATGTAGTATTATATTTTACAACAAGCCATTGGCAATTGGGGTTGGGGAATTCGTGTGCTAGGGAAAGCAAGGGATATATGTACCCACTAGATATTAATTAGCTCAAAAAGAAAATTAAATATATTTTTAGTCCATTTAATTTAGTATTTTTGTAGTTTTTTTTTTTTTTACAAAATTAATGTTTTGATTTTAGTTCTTATAAATTAAAATTATGTTTGTTTTATTTATCATCCTTAAACTACTTTAGATAATACTTTGAACAATGAAAAAAATTATAAAAATTAAAAATAAAATAAACATAATTTATAAAATTTAAAATTTAAAATTTAAAATAATTTTACAAAAACAATGAAAAATATTAAATTAGAAGAACAAAATATATTTAAACCTTATTTGATTCTCCAGAATGGTCTTATGGGTAAGTGGAGTCTTCATAAAAGTTATATATAAATTAGTGATTGAATTTTTTGCGTTGATGTCGTTTTGATTTTATAACTCAAGAAATGCTCAAAATTCAAGCCCAAAAATTCATTCACGGTCTAAGTTGTACTCATTTTCTCATGCCCCTACGTGAAAAATGATGATATTTTTTTGTTCAGCTTTCCATATATAGACACCTAGATCACTTCAATTACTTTTCCAAAGCCCACACATTTTAACACTACACACTCAGAATATAATAACATGAATCTATTTCTAATAAATTTTAATCAATAAAATATAATATGTTTAAAAAAATATATTGAAGTGTGTTCTTAGAATTTCTCTATAATTTATAATATAAGGGTAAAAATTTAAAAATTATTTTTTTTTCCTTGAAAAAAATGTTTGTGAAATACTTTTTATCAACTACTTTGAGAAATTGAAAATTGAAAAAGTAAAACTTAAAAAATCAAAAATAGCTTTATGATGTATTTCAAAGGGGAAGTTAAATAGAAATTGAGATAACATGATGTTCAAGGATTGATAAAATAGGAGAAACATGCAGATCAAAATTTGTTGACTCTTTTATTTCTGTTATAAATTATAGATTAAATCTATATCCTCCTGGATCATGATACACGCTCAGCCTCAACTTTGATTATCCTCGTCCAAGACTATATATGATATATGATATCAGAAACATGATATATATATATATATATATATATATATAAAACATCAAATTACATGGGTGTAATTTGATATATAATATGATTTTTATTAATCTAATCGTTAAATTATATTTATATATTATCAAAATTGTTTGTGTTAAATTTTATTAAAATTGAACAACATCAAAAAGATAATCAAATTATTCTTATTTTAATATATTTTGAAATATTTATATTAAGTTGATTTTGATCCTTATAAACGAGGCAATAAATGATTTTGAATTAATATAAAATTTTGTATATGTGATCTATATTAAAGAATTTTCAATTTAATAGTGAGTTTTAATTAAGAAAATATTATTCAGTTAAAAATAATAAAATAATTTAATAATTATTAAAATTATATCAATATAATTTAATATATTTTTGTGTATGTATATATATACACACTCAAGCCGAGCAAACATAGTCTCTATCTTTTTTAGTGTCTCAACATACGAAAACAAAGCAGGCTATCGAAGAGAAACGAATTTATAACTTCTCATTCTCAAGTCCTTAAACTAAAATCACTGGACTTATTGTTAACCAGCTCGCATCATTGTTGCACGTCACATGACTTCATCATTGCCACTTGCCTCAGTAATTTCACTAGATCCTTCACTACCGAGTTGTATTTGTTACCCATCTGCAATATATGTATATAGTAGTAACAAAATACACAAGTTTGAACAACAAACTTATCTATAGTTGAAGGGTGATAATAATCAAATGGCAAATGCTAAACGATGTCTTTAGTTATAGTAAAAAAAATATTGTTATTAGTGTACTTCTATTGTGATTTTCTGTGCACCTCGAGATTCTAATTAAAGCTAAACTGAACTTCTATTCTAATTAGAGCTCTAATGTGATTTTCAATTAAAATTTTATTTTATTAATTCTGTCATGATCGAGTACTCTATATATGGACATTAGTTAGCAATATCCCAATTAAATTTGGATAGAAAACTTTTGAGTTGGATTTTAGCTTCTTTATTTTCTTTCATAAATTGATATTTAATTAATTACCTGTGCAATAATGGTGATATCAAGGGTATTCCCAAAAGGCAAGACATTGCTAGTGGATATGTAGAGATGAAGACGTTCGAGCTGAGACATTACTTTAAGCAGAATTCCCTTTTGTTTGCCACAGTGAATTTTGATTAACACTTCCTTCCCTAAGACTCTGGCTTCAACTTCAGGAAGTGCTTCATTGGGCCCATAGCATTCGTCAGTGTTCGTGTCATCATCAATGCAGAGATGAGATCTTGTTATGGTTATCTCTGATTCTACACCGTTCTTCTCGATATCGTCTTCTAACTCTTCTACACGTTCTTGTAGTTGTTTTACGTAATTGATAGCTTCTCTTAGTACATGGGCCTTGTCCATCTACACACATAACATACCTATTTTATTATTTACTGGAAAAACACATACATCATAAGATTTTTTTTTTTTTTTTTAGAAAAATGAATTTTTCTCCTTTTGAAGGCTAATTTAATTATTTTTTTATTAAAAATTGAAATCTAAACATCATTTTTTAGAAAAATTATATAAAAAAAACTTTTACAAATTAACTTATGTATATTTTTTTTTATCAAACAAATATTAGTTATTAATTTATATATTATTTTTTGTTAGTAAAAGAAATTTAAATTTGACCTTTTCCTTTTTCTTTTTTCTTCAATCACCAAATCAATTTTATAACTCTTTTAATAACTTATGTATAAACAAATTTTAACTTATAAAAAAATTATTTTTTTCTTCCTATTTTCTTAGCTTAAAAGTCCATTTGGAAAAATTTATCAAAACTGGACTAAGTTTTGTTCGCATTTGTAAAATATATAAAACATCAATAAAGTAATGCAAAATTTGTAATTGTGTAATTGAAGTACAAATTACTGCTACTACGTGATTTATTATGCATGTACCTGTACAATATTAACTACTAATTTCTTATTAACAACCAATAATATCAATTTATCATCTAGAGTGAGTTACTCACTTTAAAAAATAATAAAATCCATATTTCCATGGTCTTTACATAATGAACTTGGGTGGCCTTTTATGACTTTATTTAACCCTAATGATAGTATATAATAAATGGGAGGAAAAGTTTTAAATAAGATTTTGCTTCTTATTCAATTCTTTGTACCCATCTTGTTTGAATTTAATATTTATGTATTATCTGTATAAAAATTAATTATAATTTTAACTAATTATTGTAAAAATCAGTAAATTTACTCCATATGTTAATTTGTGACTGAATTACTTGTTTACTCTTATATATATATATATATATATATATTATATTCTTTTTTATTTTT
>PYAF01000511.1:472857-484541 GCA_007407185.1 Glycine tomentella | reverse complement strand
TTTTATAATAATATTTTTTATATTAAAATGTTGATCCTTGATGCAAAAATTATCTAAATAACTAAAAATATGAGAAATATTAATAACATGATTTATAATACGTTTTTCTAATCATGTAATGACATACGTACAAAACGTATTTGCATATTAATTGTCAGCGTATTTTGAATATTTTCCACTATTAATTAGATGGTTAGATTTAATTATAATTAATGTTTTTAAAACTAAATAAATCATTAATTGAACTGATGAAATCAAGATTCCAACCAATAACAATAAAATATATATTTTTAATATTATATAATACATCAAATAATAAATTATAATAAAATCATAAAAATTAAGGTAAGTGAAGTTCTAAATTATTATTATAAAAATTTCCCAATAAATAACCAAATAATAATATTCTATAAATAAAATATTTAAACTAGCATTTATTTATTTTAAAAATATTTTTAATACTTTTTCAAAAAATTAAGAAAACAATAACTTTTCAAAACCGTTTTAAACAGGTTTCTATACCATTTTTACTTTTCTTAGCTAATATTTTAAGTTGTGTTATTAGGTTGATAATGTGACTAGTACTCAATTAAACTGGTTATTCTGGTACAAAGTTTAATATCTTTAATTTTAAATGATCCACGCATTCCACGTGCTACTCCTCTCTACTGAACATGGTTTCACACACTTCACAGCCTTTGGTAGAATCTAAGATGTTAGATTAAATCACTTTTTGAAATAAGTATTAAGTAGGATTGAAGATTTTTTAAGATTTTTTTAGTTGTTAAAATTTGATCTTTATTAGATCTTCTAATAAAAAAAATTCAGAAATCTTTAAATGAAAATGAGTTTTTGTAAAAAAATCTTTAATTCATACATTGTTTCAAAAAGAATATTTTATTTCTCTTTTTCTTTCTAAGATATCAAAATGAGATTTATCACTAAAATAATTATTAGAGATCTTCAATCCTAAATAATATTATAAAATCTACCAAAAAATAATCTAAAATCTTAATTTAAAATCTAACTCTAAAAATATTTTTATACCTTTAACCTTCAATCTCATTGTTACTCTGACGTCTTTACCAACAGGTTTGTGAAGTTTCTTAGTACTAGCTATACTACTAAAAACTGTTTAAAGTATTGAGTTATTATCTTATTAAAAAAAAGTATTTGTTATTATACTATTACTTCTTTAATTATTATAGATCGATATATCTTTACTTACAAATCATGATATGAAAGACCTTCAAAAATAATTTATGAGACTTTTTATAACGGTTTATAATCGTCTTTAAAATCATCATCATGAAAAACTAATATTTTTCATGATGATTTTTAAACTATCTTAAAAAATCAATTTTTAAAATAATTTTATTCATAGATTGTCTTAAAAATTATTTTCTTTAAAAAAGTAATACTTCTAAGATCCTGGGAAAGTGGACTAATTATGAAAATTGATGCATGAGGTACTTTTTCCGGCCAATGTTTTGTTTTTATCTTAATATCGATAATTGATGAATATCTCAATATTATAAACACACATTTGATATTTTTTCAATTTTTTTTATCTCTCTTTTATTATATTACATCACTTATACTTCTGTCATCTTTCTTTTTTTTCTTTGTTTCTAAGTTTTAATAAGCATTAGGTGTCTAACAAACATATGCCTAATTATGAAACTTGCTTCGCGAGTTGGTGTTTCCTACAATAGGGGCCAAGTCTATTCCTCTATGAACTAAGTCTTGATTAATTATCTCCCTAGATAAAACCCTACTTAATGATAATTTTTCTATGAAAAAATTAAAGAAATTTAATTTATTCAAGAGTACCAGAAGCAGTACTCCACCAAATATATGCTTAATTTTGCATCCTGATAATTGAATATAAACCCCATATCTCAAAAAGGTATGACAGAACATGTTGTCTCTTCCACCCTTATTAATTAGTACTCCACCTTGGTTAATGATTTGATACACTATCATAAGAGATTAATGGGGGTCACATTTACCTCACAGTACACTTGGTTGGTCCATTTATGTCTACTCCTCGTTCCGCACATTATACAACTGTTTTTGGCATCGTTGCGTTACGTCAAAAAGTGTACCTTTCTGTGGTCTCCACTTTTCTAGTTTTATAAGCTTATTCAAAGGTGAACTGAGATATACTTTTTGAAAGGCAAATGAATTAAACAGAGTTCTTTTAGCTGTTGAATCTTCTTTGCGAATTATTTTATATCTGGGTGTAGCAGTAACAAACAAATTCTTACGACTCATTCTAACACTGAAGCCAAACATCAAACATGATGCTCTTGCTGATACTATTATGCAGATCCTTAATTCGGATTCATTGGCTTCATAAAGACTTGGGTTTTACAGTACTTAGCAGTTCCCCACTGATAATGATATCCGTATTATGAGTCATGACAATAGTTATGTAGCTTGGATGCCACAATTATATATTTTTTCATGAGCACACTAATTAATTATACCTAAATAGGCTAAATTGATTGCCATTTCTTTTCGTACGTCAAGACATACTTCTTGGGGTTCTACTCCATCTCGATCGTCTCCATTAACATTCTTGATTACTCGGCTAAGTTATATTATCACCAAGTTCATTTAATTACTTCACATGCTACTATATCCTGGAATTGGTTACAATTACCTTTACTTAATTTTTGAGATGAGATATCAACATTTGGTTGATGCTATAGAATTGATTGTACTCTCTCCTGAGTTATTGAGTTATTGTGATTTCTCCTATTATGATCGTAATCATTTTTTTTCTTCTCTTAGTCTTTTGTGTTTCTATTTTATCTTTATTTCTTGATGGCAGACAAATAGATAAAATTTTATCTTGGTGATTTGTGATTTGTTGTCATAAGTTCGAATATGAAAATAGTTTCTTTTGCATATGTAAAGGTAAGACTGCTTACAATATATATCTCCATTACAGACGCATAGCATTGAAGTTTTCGGACAATGAGATACATAATTTTTATTTTTTTTTTTATCTTTATCTCTTATCATATTATCTGTAATAGTGTATGTTTGGTTTGCACCTGAAAACTTGCAAATTAACCCAGTTCAACAGAAAGGACACAAAAACTTGCTTCGTATGTTGGTGTTTTAGAAAGTGGAAGTATATACACCCAAAAATAGGTTCCACGTTTAACATTTCTCTATCATATGATATGATGCATGAATAATGTTAACATCTACCGATACTCTCTATCACTTACATATCTATGTATGTATCTAGCAAGAGTAATTAAAATTAAAAGTAAATAGTTTAATTTGATGAATAATATTACAATGCAAGCACATGGTTTGAGTAAAATTAAGAGAAATGAAAGTGTGATAAGAAAAGGAAAGAGAGAGAAGAGATTGCAGATTCGAATTCTTTAACTAACAAAAATTAACAACTAATATTTATCAATAATTAAAAAGAATTTAAGAGAAATCAAGGACGACTAACCTTCTTCAAGCCAGGGATAGTGGCAGCAAGTGCAATGAATTTGCTGGTGAGCTCCTGCCTCCTATTTCTCTCTGACATGATGTGATCCAGTGACTCCGAAGCGCTTCGAGGCTTCTTGGTTCCATGGTTGGCCCTTGAATTTGATGAGGAGGGCAATTTGGAAGAAGAAGAATCACGATCAGTTTCAGTTGGTAACAATGCAGCGGGTTCGTCGAAAGAGAGTATGTAAGTGGTTGGAAATAAGGTAGTTGGCTTAATGTCTTGAGCACAAAGAGACGACACGATGGATGGGTTGTTAAGATTTGGAGCACCCTCTCGTGGCTGTTGCAGAATATCTCTTAGGAACTCTTCATCAAAGGGGTTCGTGTGGCATAAACTTTCATTCACAACCTCATCATCCACTTCCTAATAATTAAGGATCGATGTTCCAACAAAAATTAATCAAGCTACATACAGTTCGAGGAGATGATGTATATATAAACTAATACTATATTCATGTGTGTGCATATATATATATATATATATATATATATATATATATGTATGTATACACACATATATATATATATATATATGTATATCATACTCTAGAATTAATATTGTAAAATATTATGCATGATAATATATAGGGATTGTAATTAGTTATTACCATATCGGAAGACCAACTCCCCGGTGGATTCTCCTCCATGATTTGATTAGGTAGGATAAGGATGAAGGTGGGGTGGGGGACCTATACAATATGTGTGGGTTTTCTGGCCGAAGAAGAAGATGCTTATCTTATGATCTATAAGGAAAGAGGGGCTCTCATCATTCGTAAATAATTACGAAGCGCATGGGCCAAAAAGGAAACAAAAAAAAAATTAAGACTATGCATTTTTATTTCCGCGTCTCTTTTTTACTAAAATGGATCTCTTCATCATACATATCATTCATTTTTCCTCTACAATAAACATTTTCTTAAAAACTTTAACCTATACATTATATAAATATCATTGATGTATCTAATTAGTTAAATTGTTGAAATATTGAATACCTTGCCCAGCGCCTAATATTTTTAGGGCATGTTTAGGTAAGTTTCTCTAGAAGCACTTCTAGAAGAAGAAAATAAGAGTAAAAAAATGAGATGAACTTCTCCATAATCAAAAATAAGTTCTCCATTAGCTAATTTGTACCAATTTAGCTTCTCTAAAAGATGAGATGACATCTACAAATTAGCTAATGGAATACTTATTTTAGCTTATGGAAAAGCTCATTTCATTCTTTTCTTCTTACTT
Organism: Glycine tomentella; assembly: GCA_007407185.1. Classification (NCBI taxonomy): domain Eukaryota; kingdom Viridiplantae; phylum Streptophyta; class Magnoliopsida; order Fabales; family Fabaceae; genus Glycine; species Glycine tomentella. Next base: position 479,786 of record PYAF01000511.1, on the reverse strand, counting down.
TTCTCTTTTAGAAATGCTTCTAGAGAAGCTAACATCTAAACAAACCATTATTATTGGTTTTAAGTCATATTGATGATAACATGTTGTGTTGAATGAAGTGACTGAGGATTTTAAGACTGGTCTCTGGAGTCTGATCTGGCCCCCGTATAAGAGCTACTTGGATTAATTGGAACTTTGCCTTGTTTAGCGATACGGAGATGCTGAGATTTACACACCACGGAAGCCTTAAGGCATTAACTTCAATTTCACAAGCGCAGCCAAAAACATTTAAACCTCTTAAACTCATGAATCATGATCATAAGCAACATGGATTGAAAGCAATTAACTTGCTTTGACAAAACAAATCAAAACTTGCTTTGTTATTTATTTATACATTAAAGAATAAGGTCGAAAAAATTACAGTAAGAAATATATAGATTACATTTTTTTTAAATTACTCTTTTATAAGAGATGAAATGTGTTACTTAACATAAACAAATCTCTTAGGATAATTGTGTGGACATTTTTATTATCTCTTTAACTAATTTTTAAATATTCTATTATACATTTAAGGTCTTAAAAATGAAATAAAATTTTGAACGCTTAAAATATGTTGAGTTTTGAGAAAAAGTTTAAATAAATGCCTTTTTAATTAGTTTCAATCAATTAATCATTAAGGTTGACATAGTGGTAAAGGTTAAATGTAAGAAATTAATTCTATGTTTGAATTTCATTGTGACTATTGTAAAAAAGAAATCAAATACACAATAGAAAGTTAAATAGTTTGATAGTTAAAAATATTGAAACTTTTTAAGTATATAGTTTTTTTTTTTATCAGCTTTTTAAGTATATAGTTGCATACTTGCATTGTAGCTGACTCCATAATATCCAAAAGAGTAAGGACCAAAAGATGCTTTACTTTTTGCTTCAGCTATTTCCAATATGCACGCGTATAGAAGAGTACTCGTGATGAGAAGGAAAAAAAAAAAGTACTCATGAGTCATAATCAGTTAGAATTGAAAACTGATAAGTCAAGATGGGCTAACACAAGACACCAATACTCAAGTATTTGAAATTAACTTTCATCTTTTATTTGAAATTGGGTTTAATTTTTTCTAACGCTGTTGCAATCTTATTGGGTAGGTTATTTTTTTTCAGTAATATTCTGTCGTGTTCAGAAACTAGTTGAGTAAGTATAGCTGACTAAAATTACTCATAATTTTAACTTCTATGGTAATTTTCTTGGTATATATTTCTTTTGATGCTCTATCTTTTTTTCTCTTAATCATCATGTTCATCAAGGCTAAATGATTTTAATTAATTCAGAGTTTGATCAAAAGATAAATAAAGTATAACAAAAATATTATTTCACTAATAATTAAATTTAAATATTACCTGAACTATTCAACGTTAACTTCAACTCATTATTAATAATTTATGTTTAATTACTTCATTTCAAGCTATATATATAATAGTATTAGAATGTCAATATTAAAATGTCTCTTCATTTTATCAATTTTATTGATTTAAAAAATGTAGATATGAGAAAGTATAAAATTTAGACCAAATTTTTGTTATTAGAATCACAATAAAATCAGTTAGAATTAAAAAATATTATTGTAAAAAATCTAAAACTAACTTTTTTTAAAGAATTGTCCTTGTACGCATGGGTTGATGACTTGTTGCTGTTGTAGCAGGTGGCGTCTTTGTGAATAGAGTACCATCATGCATACTTTGTATTTTTTTTTTTTTTGTTTGTTTTGCTTACGTGTATTATTTTTTTTGTTTTCCTTAAGTGCATTTTTAGATGACTAGTAAAATGAGCAATCTAACGGTAGATATACAACTTGCATGTTAAATGAGTACAATGAAAAAGTTTAACTCCGAAGTCCTACTTTATCGGTGGAAGTATTCTACATAAGGAAGAAACCATCGGTATCGAGACTTCCATTACTGCTGATGATCTCCCAAAGTAGAAGTATCAAAATAAGTTATTTGGTTAATTAATTGGTTTACCATGAGTTGAGAAAATAGTGAATCAATTCAATTTGATTCACTTTTTTGTTGAGGAAAAAAAACATAACATAGTCCAACCAATCATGCATCGATGAGTTGAGTCACGTCAACTAAGAAAAATGTTAAAATGAGGGAAAGTAGAAAGAAAATGAAAAGGAATGAAAAAAACTACTCACTCCTTTGCCAAGTTGTTTTTTCGGGTCTCATACTCTTATGAATATGATGTTAGGTACTTTGGTAGGTAGTTCGGTTGGTTGAAGGCAATTGCTTCCTGCAACCATGTTTACTTTCTGCACCCCATAAAAAAATTAAAATGACCCAAATGGGCAAAAATACTCTGTTGTCTCCTACGGGTCACCAAGCACCCCCACTCCCCCGCTAAGCCTGGCCTCCACTTCCTTTCCTTTTTGTGCACCACACCTTCCTCACTCTTGTTTCATCTTTCTTTTCATATATTTTTTTCCAAGTTAATATTAGTTATTAGCTTTTGTTAGTAAAGAAATTTGAACACATGGTCTCTCTCCTTTCCTTTCCTTTCCTTTCACTACTAAGTCAATTTTATAACCTGTGTTTCTTTTCTTGTTGATATGGTTGGAATCTGTAAATAAGAAAAACTAGAAAAAGTGTAAGAGGATTCGTGGTGATGAGACAGGGGCCTGCCCTTGAGCTTTTATAGTGCACCTTAGAAGAGGAATTCAACTGAAGAACGGTGTTTCATGTGTCGAGTTACAGCTCATCTACGTCAATTTCAAATGTCGTCAAATGTTGGGAGGGCATTATATTTATACATGTTGGTTCGGATTAACAAATCTGTAAGCTTTGTTCATTAATAATATTCTTCAAATTACATAATCTGGACGTTTTATTTTTGGTATCCGGCCAGAGTAAAACATGTAATTTGAAACACATATTGGATTACATGATCCAAAATATTACCAATATATTCTGGAGCAGTTAATCCATAATGTATTATGGATGAACTATTTTATTCCAGAGCAGTTCTTAGTATATTTTTTTTAACTAGTTTATTGTATTTTCTTTCTGAATTTATTTTGGCTTTCAATAGTTTTTGTATTTTTTGTCTTTCTTGGGTAGTTCTGAGTGCATCTTTTTCTAGCATGTGGTGTGCAGCCAAGAATTGCTAAGGCAAATCATGGGGTGCGTCCAGTGGTGGAGGCAAGAATTTTATCGAGAGGGGGTGAACATAAAAAAAAAATATCATAAATAAAAGTACTCCGAAAACAATACAAATTTAATATACTTTACATGTTTTCATATTGTTAAAATCATTTATAATTGAATATGTGCTAAAACTCAAAACAATTTCTTTTTCAATGTATGTAATCAAAGAATCATCAAGAAATCGGCCTTTGATTCCATTTCGAAGTCTAGTCTTGATTATCTTCATAATTGAGAAAGATTTTTTAGTAATTATTGTAGAAAATAGAAGAGTGAATACAAGTCTAATTACTCTATCAATAAGAGGGTAAATGATGGACTTTCTAGTTCTTGCAAGCCCTTGAGTAAATGAAGGGATACCTGAAACCCTTCTCTTTCACTAATTGCAGTACCAAATGACACAACTTTTTTTACTCTTTCTGATCTCTTGGGATTTGTATCTTATTTTTATACTCTGTGTGTATTTATGTGTCCAGACCTCTCCCTTTTATAGTGTTCTTTCTCCCTCTTCCTCTTTATTTATTCCCTTTTTATTATTATTTTTTTTCTATTTTATCATCTTCCTTTCCTTTTTTTTTCTTTTTCTGTTATCTCTCTTTCCCTTTTTATTTTTATTACATTTTCTTTCCTCTTTTTTTATATATTTTTCCCTCTTTTATGTTTTCTTTCCTTTTTCTTGTTCTAATATTTTTTTTTTCTTTTTTTATTATGTTTTCTTTATATTTTTTTCTTTCCCCTTTCACCTTTTTTTTAATATTTTTCTTTCATTTTCGTTTTTTTTTTATTTTTTTATTAATTTTTAAATATATATATATATATATATATTTATTTTTAAATTTTAGGGGGGCGGTGGCCCATCCTATCCCCCCTAATTCCGCCCTTGGGTGCATCGACTAAAGGGAAAGAAGGGAAGTTTGGGAATATTTAAAACTAAGGAGGTGCAGGAAGTAACTTTCTTGATTGAATACTTGAATTATATCGTTGTGGGTTTAGCCCATCAGAAGATCGTTTCATCCTGTTTTGGGATGCGCTATATACACCATGTAAATTTCTAATATATCATTTATGAACAGTGCGTTTCCAAAATTACCCTTCGCTTTTTTGCAGCTTTTATAAGCCTATCAGAAGATCATTTCATCCTGTTTCGGGATGCGCTATATAAACCATGTGAATTTCTAATACACCATTTATGAACAGTGCGTTTCCAAAATTACCCTTCACTTTTTTGCAGCTTTTATACACGAATCCGTATGATTCACAGTTACGGATTGGCTAATCCGTAAGATTCTTACGGATTCGCCAATCCATAAGAGTTTTTTTTTTTATATGTACGGATTGGGCAATCCGTAAGCCCAATCCATATGTTTTTTTTGTAAGTTAAAATATATTTTAGAAAATAATGATGCATGTAGGTATCGAACTTGTGACCTTTAAGTTATTAATTAATATTCGAGCCTTTATGTTAAAATTAATTAATATTGATATATATATATATATATATATCACTAAATTTATTTAATTTAAAATAATTTATTATGTTAAAAATATATGTGTATTAAATGTACATTAAAAAATTTAGTGTTATATGTATCAACATTAATTATTTTTTAACATAATTGAGTTATTAATTTATAGTTTAATTTATTATTTTTTAATTTAAAATAATTTATTATGTTAAATTTTATGATATCATTATATGTTAAAATTATATGTTGAATTAATGCATTCATACATATCTGTAAGTTAAATTTTACATATATGTATACATGCATTAATTCAACAAATAATTTTAACATATAATGTTATTATAAAATTTAACATATATTTTTAAATATGTTTTTTATTTCTACACTTTTTGTAAATTTCACTTTTAATTCTTCAACAATTTTTTTAATGTTCTTTATACTTATTTTTGTAGCTAACAATTTATTTCATATCATTAACTAATTTTACAGATATGTAAATTATATGTTAAATTTTACATATATGTATGCATGTATTAATTCAACATATAATATTAAAAAGTGAAAACTTAGTACCTGTCTATTTAAGAATTATTTTCAACCAACTTTGGTTAAGACAATTTTTTTATTGATATTGGTTAGTGTATTTTTGGCATACCTCAACCAAAGCAATTTTGAAAGAAATCGGTCCAAACATTTTTAGACCGACATCAACCAAGACTATTTTTTTGCTAACATTAGTCAGTGCATTTTCAATCGACGTGCATTTTCAATCGACATTGGTCAATGATGTTTTTGATTGATCATAGGTAGGATTAATTTTTGGTTGAGGTCGGCCAGAATTTTTAGAGAGTGCATTTTTTGGCCGACATTGACTAAGGGTTTTTCGATAAACATCGTTCGTGATTTTTGGACGACATTGGTTAGGATTTTTGTGACTAACATTGATAAGGTTTTTTTTTTTTCCCGATATCGATCAATGATATTTTTTTGCCAACATTCGTTAGGACTTTTTTTTTTGTCGACATTAGTTATTTTTTTTGTTGATGTTGGTTGAAACTATATTTTTGTTGGCAACAACTAGGATTTGTTGGTCAACATTAACCATGACTATTTCTTTTGGCTGGCGTTAGTTAGGGATATTTTTTGTTGACATCAAATAGGATTTTTTCAATCGGTGTCAATTGGAAAAATATTTTTCAGACATCAACTAGGTTTTTTTGACTGATGTTAGTCAATGATTTTTTCAACCGATCTCGGCCAAAAAATAGTCTCGTCTAACGTCGACAAAAAAAATCATAGTCGACGTCGGGCGAAAAACCTACTTAATGTCGATAAAAATAATCTCGACAGACATCGACAAAAACACCTAGCTGATATCGATAAAAAAATAGCATCGACTGATGTCAGACAAAAAATAGTCTCAATCAATATTGACGAAAAAAACTTTACCAACATTAACCAAAAAATAAACTCAACGATGACGACTTAAAATTATCATTAGTGAACGTCGACAAAATAATAATCAACTTTAAAATAGATTAAATTAAATTGAATATAAATTATTTTATAGATATAAATTTTTTTGCTCAACCCTGTCACACGGCATTGAGCAGAATTAGCTTGATTTGATGAATAATTATCATTGAAGATTCCTCCAATGCACTGTGAAGTGAAAAGAATTATTGTAAATTATTGTATTGAGTTGAAAGGTAACTGGCTCGTAGAAATTTGGCGATGCCATCCACCAATGCTGTCGCAATCAGCTATTCTTTACCCTACGCCTCTTCCTTCCTTACCTTTTCGTACTTTCTAGTTTCTACCCGTGCCTATCATCATATTTAGTTATTTACACATGGTTATTTTATGTTTTTCCTGTATGTCGTTTTGTTTTGACACGTTTATGTCATTTTAGCTTTTTTGTCTTAGAGGAATAACTTTTTTTTTATATATAAAAAAGAAAACGATAGATTATTATTTTATTTCTGATAAATACCTATTTGAATCCATAAAGTGTGAGGAGTTAACATTTTTGTCTCGAGAAAAAATTATGAAATAGTCTCTAAAAATATAAAAAAGTAAGTCAATTTTTTTAATTATCAAAAAATTACGTTTAAATTAATTATGTCATTAAGTTTAATGTATTATTATGTAACATTTTTGTTTGTGACATATTTTGTGCATATATAGATGATATGACCGTTAAAGATGATCATATATCATTTACATGATTGTCACCTATTAAAAAATTGAGTTTTTAATTTATTCTTTGAACCTAAATATTTATTATTG
>PYAF01000511.1:453719-468501 GCA_007407185.1 Glycine tomentella | reverse complement strand
ATTATAAGAAATAGATCAATTTTAAATAGATTTTATAACTATTTTTTTTATTTTCAAATATTTTTTTATTTTGTTGAAAATTATTTCTATTAACTAAATAGTTTTGTAAAACAGTATAATTTTTTTAAAAATCATTTTGAATAAAATCTGGTATTTTGAATCAGTTTTAAATTGATTATAAGAATTAAATCAATTTTAAATAGATTTTTTAACTGTATTTTTATTTTCAAATATTTTTTTATTTAGTTGAAAATTAATTTTATTAACTAAATTAGTTTTGTAAACCAAAACAGTTTTTTTTTAAATATTTTGAATAAAAATCTGTCCATTATCATGGGAAAGTGGAAGTGAAGTAGTTATTTATTAGAAAGCGTGGGAAGTTATTTAAGATAAGTAATTCGCTACTCCCTCAAGCGAAATACGCTCTCTCTCTCTGCCATGTTAGCGCCGTTACATAATTCGCTGCACATAGTAGCGAATTATGTGCATGTGTAGTTCGCTAAGGTATCTAGTGAAATATGACGCGTGATAGTCTGGTAATATCTTTTGGTCGCGTGGTATTTGGGTAATTTTTATTTTTTTTTGGCATGATGGTCGTTGTCTCTCGATCAATGATCATTACTAAGATGTATCAATCTCATCGTCGTTGTATATGTTAAATTTATAATTATAAATTTAACATAAACATATATAGTAATATATTTTATATTATTGAAGTGATATAATTAATTTTAAAAAAATCTGCATAAAATATATGTGAAATAATTAAAATTTTAAATTAAGTCAAACTTATCAAATATTCCGAAGTTTAAATCAAGTCAAGTTCGAGTTCATCAAATTCAACTCATTTCCAGTTATATATAATGCAATTATTCGTGTAAATTGTATAAAAATAAGACGTGTTATCTAAAAAATTATCGCTCAAATATTTGGCGTAAACACAAACAATATTACTTATATAGGTAACTCTATTTATACCGGCAACGTTACTTAATTATTTGTTTTCAAATAAAAAAAGTAGCAGCTCATTTCCTCACAATCTTCACTTTATCAAATCGGGTGGGCCATTTTCGTCTCAAACCATGCACTCTCGTCTAAATCAGGGTTACCAAGTGAAGTGTTAGAAAAAACTTACCCACTAAAAGTTGGACTGAGGTTAAATTGGGCCACGATAGAATGTTATTCTTCAACAAACTATAATATTACTTTTAAAAATTTTACTAATTGCACATTTAGGTGTTGCTAAATATAATGTGTGGAAGTGATGGATATATCATATATGCTTCACTATTTAAGTGTTGCTGTTGCACATGCTTGACTTATAGAACGTTGAAAGAAGCGGACTTTGGTTAGACCTTGGAAATAATTAGGTCTCTAATAACATGAAAAAATACAACAAGGCATGAGATTTATGTGTCAAATTCAACTAGAAGTAAAAACCATTCATTATATTCTTATTTAACTCATCACAGGGAGAAGTTGCTACAGCTTTTATCAATTTTTGGAAGCAATCATTCTTTTACTCAGAATTATTTTGGCAAATCCCCAACTTCATTCCGACTTGCGTTCTAATTATTTGTTTGTTTTTATCAATACTTGCGTCCTATTTAACGTGAAAGAGGAAATGGTTGATTACTTTTGTATTTTGAGAGAGATCTTCTCAACCCCAGTTTTATTTAGATTTTATCATACAATATTATATATCAAAATGCATTTAATGTATTTTTTTAATCTTGATAATCAAGGTTGTCAAAATTGAGAGCCTACGTAAACTCGTAAAAGTTCCGTGGACTCGAATCATATCATAGTAAGAGTTTACTTCAAACAAAAAAAATAGTAAATTACCTATAAAATACAATAAATTCTTAGTCCACATTTCACTGTTCACATCAGATCAAACATAAATTTATACACTACTAAACATAAGTTCTTAAAATAAAAGCAGTTAAAAAAACATATAAATAGTTCAAATGTTCATTAATCCTCTAATAAAATCATCTCCAATATCACCACCACCATCCTCATGTCCATCTTCTTCAAGGTCAAATGTACATACACTACTAAACAATTTCTTTTTAGCTATTTTCAACAAATTTTATGGTGAATCTTATTGAAATAAGTTAAAAAGAGCTTATCTAGGAAGGTCATAAGTTTAACCAATGAAAATAACTAACTGAATAACCCTTAATCTAGTTCCTGTTTTTCATTAACAATAATGTGTAATCAAGAAGGGCATTAGCAATTATAAACAAATATTTTTTTTATAGAAAACAGTGTTGTATATGAAGTTGAGCTAACTCATTCATGATTAGCCTTTTTTCTTTCATAGTCATAAGTCATTTGCTTTGGATATTATGTATTAACTGTTAATATATAAAATGAAATCATTTCAAACCAGAATTTTTATCTTTCTAGGCATGTGCTTCCTGTACTTCACGCACGGCTTCCATATATTCATAAAATCAGTAATACTACAAGAAACTAGAGTTAGAAATAAATGCCTAATGCCCTTTCCTGAGCAGATCCTAAATGCAAAGGAATCAAGAGTTCATATTTACAATACAATCTAGTGTAAAGTCAATATGTCATGGATGTCGAAGTTAGTCCAGGACATGCACATACTAATCCAAACAATGCATAACTCAAGAATTTCAATATTCAAACCTTGACATTGTTCCCATTGATCAAGAAGCACCGCACATCTGAACTGATAAGGATTTTAAACCCATTTTACACGGACTAGGAAAGTTATCAACTGTTAAAAGAATTTTGCAATGCAAATGTATCTATTACTAATCAATTTTCTCACATGGGATTCTTAAAAAACATGACTTTAATATCTATGCCAAATCAATTACTAATCAAATTATGCTTGAATGCAATATTTAACTAGTATTATGAAAACACTAAATAACTTAAGTCACAAGGCTGTTCTGTTACTATACACCGCCATCATAACTTGAAATTCAATACTCATTTGTCAATAATGGATCAGAACTGAAAATTACTCACACATTATTGAAGAGATATGCTTTTTCCCACTGGCAACGAAATGCCTGAGAAGAATAGAAAACAGATATTAAGATGAGAAGTAATTTAACAATCCAGTAGAACAATTGTAGTAATTTACTGGTAGAAACCAAGCAAAACCTACAAGACAGAGATAATGCATTCAATTTGTTGAACAGGCAGAACAACACAAACAAATTGACACAAAGAACTAAAACAAACAAACCATAGGAGCATGAAGAACACAAGCAAATTAATGTGTGTGTACAATTCGTAAAAGAGTTTTTTAAAGACAATATACCCTGGCCTAAGCAACTCAATATTGAAAAACCACAAGCTAAGTAAACCACTCCCAGGCTCCCAGCTGTATGCCTGTATACGTGCTTTGTGTTCTGTAATAGGGTATTAAATGATGGATTGAGGGATTAAATGACACTAGCTACGGCCTACAGGATCGAGAAGAAGAACACGAACTTACCAAGCGAGGAGAGTGACGACAACGGAGGCACAGAGCGACGAACGCGCGACGACGACGACGGATGGACGACGGCGCAACCAGACCAGCTCGCACGAAGGTGAGGAAGAACGCAGCACGGCAGAACGCACGAAACGACGCAGCACAGAGGGGGGAAATGAATTGTGAAACCCTACCTGCAGCGGAAAACAGCGCCATTTTGACTCAACAGAGACTCGTCAAAATCGCTATCAAACTCGCGATTATACTCACGGAGGGTCCATAAAATTGTAAAATCATACAATTCTACTATTTAAAGTGCGAGTTTGATAATCAGACAATGGTAAAAAAAAATATTTATTATTTTTATAGATGAATAACTCAGTTTAAAAATCTAATTTTTGTCTGAATACTTTTATTGAATTTTTTTTCCAAGTATATAATTTTTTTATAAGATAAGAACTACAAACTTTATTTGAAGACGAGTTTGACACAGTGATAAAGTTGTGTCTTGATGATTGGTTGATCATGAATTCGAATTTGAAAACCACCTCTTTATATATATATATGTAAACATAAGATTTTTAACAACAAACTTTATTTGAAAAAATCAAATTTAATGTTATTTGAATTAACCATGTTAATATATTTAATGTTTTATAGGTAGTTATGTACATTTTTTAAATTTTATTATTTTATCTATGTCATTATAATTATAATCTTAGATTATTTTATAGAGATAACAAAAATTAATAAATAAATAAATAAGTATATCAATTTTATAAAATTGACTGTATCATTATTAATTTATTTTTTATTTTTGTTACTCATATTATTATTATAAATATAAAGGATATAAATAAAATAATATTATATTAAAAATTAAAGTGACAATTAATTTGAATAATTTTATTATTATGAAATAAAGGAAGAAAATAATTTAAAAAAAATATGAAGGCTCATTTATGTGAACCTGGTTTAATGTGAAGCTAATACCATTCAGTCTGAAGTGCACTGGTGCAGGAGGTTGGCAGCCATATATTATTTTGTTTCGGTACATTATCGTTAAATCATCTCCCGCGTTCACATACCTACTCACAATCAGTTATCTAAAGCCTGAAATAAATGCAGCATGATCAACGAGTAGCCCATTGTCTGTTCTCTCCCCCACCGTCCACTATCTACATCAGTGCTTAAATCATTTTATTTATTTTTATTTTACTAAAAACAAATATTTTCTTCATAATTTTTAAATAAATAAACAAAAATGTATTATTTTAAATTAGAATATATTAAAAACTATGATATATTTTGAATTAATTTAGCAATAAATATACTTATATTTATTTACCCTATAGATAAATTTATAGTTGAAAGGTTTCATTTATTATATATGCATGCATTAATACATTCTATATATTTTTATGATGTTTATTTTATTGATAATTAATTTCTATAAAAAAATAATTAATTAATTTTATTAAAATATATCTATTTTTATTATTATTTATAAAGTTTGAATTTGAGATTTTACTTAAAAAAAATTAAAGTATAATTTAACCAACTAACGTAATTATAAAATATTAAATGCATAACATTTATTTGAATGTTAATTACTGGATATCTGTAAATAATAAAAATTCACATGCAATTACTAAAAGGAAGCTAGAAAAGAAAGTAGCAGGTGATTAGTAGTTATTTATATTATATTGGTCGTTGTTATTTAAATGTCGTGGTTCACATGACATGAGACTGATGAGAGTCATAAGCCACCTGGGCTAGCACTTCTTTCTTGGTGCTGGGGAAGACAGAACAGGCACTTCAATTTCTTTCTTGTTCGAATGGAGCAATCATATTCATGGGAGAATTGGCCTCTTGAAATGGTAATAATACTAAATATACTCTCATGATCATCTATATGACTATATGAATATATTAATTGATAGATAGAGTGTGTCTGTAAATAGGAAATGGGCGAGGATGATGATAGGCAAAGGGATCTGCTAGAAGATCAGTGCCAGACGACGGATGAGGAGGAGTTCCTTCGCGACATCCTTAGTCAACCGGCTTTTTCTTCCGAGAGTGAAAGTCAAGCACCCTTTGTCTCATCCTCATCAGATGTTGTTGGGTCTGCCAAAAGCAAAAGGGCACCGAGGACATACATTTTGTCTTTTGATAAATCCACCATAATACCAGCTACTCCTCCACCTACTTCCCCCGGCTCTTCTAAATCTAACTCCTCCAGAAAACGCACCCTGCAGCTGCAGGAACCAACAACTCAACCCAAGCCCAACACCCAAGCCCAACCTGGAAAGAGGGCTAGAATAGGTTCCCAGACTCTGGATCGCATTATGGCAGAAAGAAAAAGGAGACAGGAACTCACCCAGAGGTTCATTGCACTTTCAGCTACTATCCCTGGCTTGAACAAGGTACTTTACTACTCTAATTCATCCATTCATTTCTCACTTTTCCTTTTACCAACACCAATCTAATCAACTTAATGTATGTCACTGTTTAAGCCTTAATTCAACCCATATACGTCTTTTATATATCAACAACTAGAACGTTATATTCAATATTGTTAATTCTTCAACCAACGTTGTTAAGACTAGTCAATAAAAATATCTGTTTACAGATTCTGTTCTCATCTTTCGCCTCAGTACTGGAAATGAAATAGTGGAATCCTATGTAGAGATTTGAGTATATTCTTTTCTTTGTAGATTAACTTTTTTAGAGATGTTATTAGAATATTAGTTCCGTACTTGATATATATATTCTTATTTGATGAAAACTTAAAATTATTAATTTTGATTTTCACAAGCATCGATGGGTTGTGCTGCAGCATGACGACGGTGTCTTGACATTTCCGAGACAAAACATATAAGAAAAGCATTAAAATAAGATAAAACTGTACACTAAAACTAAGTATAACGGTAATAATAACATCACATTGTCACACATGCACATGCTAATGCTATATTCCTGGACACTGGAGACATGGCATGAGGAAACTATGTCTATATGTGAACACGGCTTCTTGTTAGAGTTTGTGTATGAAAACTGTAAAACAAGTAAATAAAGATATATATTTATTTTGAATTTTTAATAAGTTAAAATTATAATAATATATGCTTAATTTAATTTTTATTGATTTGTTTTTAAAAACAAATGCACGTGTGTAATATAGACATCGTCATCAGACGCTCAAAAGCACATAATATAGGAATGAAAAATTAATGTTTCATCAACATCCATTATTCTATGAGATACCTACACAAGGAAGAAAAAAAAAACAAGAAATAGAGTATAAATATAATATAGTTTAGGATGCGATAAGAATATAGAGATACAAAGAAATAAGAACTATTGGTGAGATGTTTAACATAAACGAGTCTTTGTATGTATTATTGTTCTATACGAATAAGAAAAATTGTCTTGTGAGTGTTTTTAACTTGTCTCCCCCCCTATTTCAAATGATTTATGTGATATTTCCTCTAAACTAAAATATAAGTAAAAAAAATATCTTATACTGAATTTAAATATAAATAAATCTAACTAATTTTGTCTTATTTAATGTTATCATTCTTAAAGTATTTTTATTTTTTATTTTTAATGATTCTTTTTTATTTTTGATAATAAATTCTAATAAAGAATATTTTATAAATAAACTTATTTTTTACTTAAAATTAAGAAAATTAAATAATATTAACTAACTTTTTTAATTAATGTGAAATTAAATATTTTTACGCATATGAGTCGAGTGAGTAGTATATGAGATGATGATGGCTTTTAAAAGCAATGAACTTGGCATTTGTAATAATTAATATAATACAGACGGACAAGAGTTCTATACTTGGCGAAGCAATTGATTACGTGAAACAACTACAACAACGCGTGACGGAGCTTGAACAGAGAAACAAGAGAGGCAAAGAATCGATGATAATCCTCAAGAAGAGTGAAGTGTGTAACTCAAGTGAAACAAATTCTGAGGATTGCTGTAGAGCCAGAGAAATGCTCCCTGATGTTGAAGCAAGAGTGATGGAGAATGAGGTACTGATTGATATCCATTGCGAGAAAAAAGATGGGGTTGAGCTCAAAATATTCGACCACCTTGAAAATCTTCATCTCTGTGTCACCGCCAGCAGCGTATTGCCCTTTGGGAATTCAACTCTTGGCATCACTATTATCGCTCAGGTACACATTCATTAATTCTCTACATTATACTACAACTATTTCAAATGTCTTCTAATATTAATTTGAATATATATTCAAATTTCAATTTACATGCTAAGAGTTTATTCAATTAATACTCCCTCTAACTTCAATTATAATAAGATCTTTTTAATTAATTCACGTTCTTTGAAAAAAGTAATTAATTTTATTAATTATATCAAATATGTTAGTTAATCATATTATCATTTTAAAAAAATTATTTTTTTATTTTTTATTTATTTAATTGCTTTTATTAATATTTAGAGAGAGAAAATTTTAAAAAAATATGTAAAAAATAATAATTAATAATCTAAAAATTAAAAAAGGTGAACGAATAAATTTTTATAAAAGATCTTATAGTTAGTGACGAAATGAATAATTATTATTGCCCAAATTGCGATAACTTCATGTCTATTGTCTTGCAAGATGGGTGACTCGTACAAAATGAAGGTGAATGATCTAGTTAAAAAACTAAGGCAAGTGCTGTTGAATCACACGAACGTCAATACCGATCCGTACTAGTGTATCAAATTATTCAAACAGATTGTCGTGTATTGAGTCACCCTTTTTCTTTCTTCTTTTTTTTGGACCAATCGTGTATGAAGTATGAACTTTGAAGTTATAAAGGTTTGACAAGTTTGTTGGGCTTTATGTATGATTTTGATCATCTTTATGCTTCTATGAGTAGGTTACACTTGTACTTTATAGTTTTGTGTGTGGCTTGTCCTGCTCGAGTAATAACAACATATCTCAGCTCTCACTGTGCAATCTTCCAGTTCGTGCTCTTGTTCATAACATAAACGAAAACATCAATCAAACGTGTTTGGGATGAATTCATGTTCCGTTTTTTTTATTATTATTATTATTATTATATTTGCGTGTTAGATCCGTAAAATTTATTTAACTAAAGCTATGTTATGTCCAGTTCGTTCTCGACTTCAACATTAATTTTCGCAAATAACTAACCATAATCGTAAGGAGACAAATAAACTCCAATTATTAGAAAAGATATTGAATATGGCATAAAGGCGCTGGGTTTATGACCTTGTGTATACGACATCGATCATAATGAAGAAAAGGGTGACAGTGGATTGTTAACTTCTTCTCAAATTTTAAGCCATACCCGGCCCTAGATTGGGGATCATATTCGTGAGTTGATGAAAATTGTCTGTTAACTTGTCACACGGTCAAATAAAAGAAGTTATCATCAATCCAACAAGACCAAAAACACATGATATTTAAAATCTTTAGAAAGCATAGTAGGAAGAGATAACTTATATGAAATGTATTCTTTACTTGTAATAGAGATTCTTCCTTATGTCAGTTATCTTTTATATAGTTAAATTTCTACAAAAAAGAGATGATTTATCACAATAAATAATTTCTAAATGGTGAACATTTACATTTTTTATATAAATAAATTGTTTAAAAAATCCTTTTTATCCTTTGTTCCAATCAATTTCTTAGGATTTGAGATTGTCTATCTACAATAAGAGAGTGTAATTTGTCCTACTTTTAAGGTCTAATATAATTTATACAATAACATTGTATTTGGATCGGGTCAGTGAACATCCAAGTCAATGAATTTTAAGTAATTCGATTCAATAAAAATCAAATAATACACGATTCTTCAAGTTCAAATGTTATGATGCAAAGAGATTAATACATGTTTAAGCATTTACTCAAAGACCAACAAAGGATATAAAAGAGTACACCTTATAAAAAAATAATCTTTAACTTTCTATTTTTTATATAAAATAATATATTTTGTAGACAAGTATGAATCTATGACCCATGGATGCAAAAAGCCACATTTACTTTTCTAAACTGCTTTTCCAAAAACAGAAAAAAAATCTTACAACCGTGTGAGAAAGGATACGTGGTCCTAACACTTTCCCAAACAATATTTTTTGGGTTAGTTACGTGGTCCTCGCAATAAATGAAAAGAAACTTCTTGAATAAAGGTTCACAATAAAATGGTCGCATCACTTTTCATAAAATTAGGATGTTGTTATGTTGTTAAGTAACATGATATAATCATATTATAATCAAACAGATATACTTTTCACCAGATTGAATAGGTGGATTTTATAATTTTTGTTTCTGTTTTCTTTAATCAAACTAATTAATGGAAGTTTTATTCAAGACTTGTAAAAAAGACAAAACCCTCATATCAATTAGCCTTTCTTGTAAGTGTCGAATTGATCAAATATAATGGAAAGGGAACTTTTATACACTTGTAAATCAATTAAATAATTAATAAATTAACTGTTATTTTAATCAAACAAACTATATTAGATTCAAGTGGAATAAATGTTTATAAAAAAACAAATCATATCCACACAAAAACCTTATTTATGTGGTAGGTTTGGCTTTTCACTTTCTATTTGATTTGATATAATGGAACGTGTTTGGCATGATTATAATTTGATGGTAATGATTAGTAAGGAACAATGACCATTTTGTCACTATTCATATAATTATATACCAAAATGTCATGTTAATAGTGAAAATTTTCAGACTGCCATGCAAGCTATTTCACCCCACAGCCCAGTAAAATATGTGAGCTGATGTGGCGTTAATTTGTTGGCTGGGCAGGACACGTGACAGGCACAACGTACTTAGCTGTGGGGCAAAGCGAAATATGTGACAACTGACAAAAAAAAAAAAAAGAATAGTTGAGTCAAGCTGCTTGTGATCTTGAGAAAGATTGTGATAACACATGTGTGTTGGTTGTTCCATATGCCTATAATCCATTTAGTGTCACCCTTTTTTTTGTATGTCCTCATCCTCCATGGACAATCGTCATTATCATTTTCACAAATCATTATAAGTCTTTTCGTATCACTTTTTTCTACTACGATTGTGCAATGTTCGGCCATACAGTATTATTTTATTGCCATTTGAACATCTCGCTTGCTCTCAAACACCTGGTCCTTATACAGCTCTTGACCCATCTACTAGTTAGGTATTTGCACTCTTTGCATGTCATCTAACTCCTGATCTGGGTATGCCTAATTAATATTCATGTAATGGCTTATGTCAGACCAAAATGATACATTGCCCTCTCCTGTATAATGAGACATTCAACACATTATTATGTAAAACCCACAATAATTTTAACACTACTCACAAACCGTTGTGCATCAATACCCGAAACCGGAGGCGGGTCTTGCATTCCGACAATGTCCGGAGAAGGAATTGCAAGACACATTGCGATAGACAAAACATGATCGAAATCACCATCTACGCCCGTATCTGATGAGTCACTGTCTGGAACAAGACCTTCGTCCACCTCTTCCTCATAATTGTCCATAGCCCAAGCTGGGTCGTGAGCCGACACCATTTCAGTCTCCATTGGTTGAGTTGGTGGTGGTGGTGATGGGGATACATCTCTATCTTCGGGATTTACCAGCAGCTCTCTGTTAATGTTAATGGAGCCAATATAAGTGGGACCAAACGTTGACTGCTTGACTGTCCACCACAGTTTAATTCCACATACAATTCGATAAATCTGGGGTCTCCTCCATCAGATGTGCATGTGTCTATAACTAAGGCTACATCGTCATCGTCTACAATATTCACAACAACCCACTGCACTGGATCGTCCGATGCACATCTAGCAATCAATCGAGAGACAGATTGACCTCGTTGTAATCTCAACTTCTTGTAAATCATTTTCATCATATCATGATAGCTGCATCCTGGAGGCATACGAAACATTTTACTTTCTCCTTCAAATACTTAACCATTTGGTCAAAAATATCTCCTCCCATTATAATATACAATGATGATTAAACCATTTCTACTACCACTCATTTTGCATAAATTGAAAAAAAATAGAGCATTAGAATGAGGAGAACGTGTGTGGTGATGTATGTAACACCCCGTGTGCACCCGATGTATTATCATTATGATTTATATCAGATTAGCGCTTAATCACAACAATTAAAACCTTTAGCGGAAGCATAATCAAAATCATATTTCTTGATTACATTATGTATGGAATATCAACACCTCAGCATAAACAAGACAAGCCCCTGCTGATCCAGATCACATAAAATAAACATAGGCAGATGTATACAAATGTCTCAACAGGTATAAACAGGAGGAAGCTTCATAACATAACATAATCTGGTTATGTACAAATACATCATCTGACACTCAAAGTGTCTATACAAAAGAATAAGCATCCGAGTGCTTTTGATCCCAAGGACCCTTCCTCACACGAGGGCATACATATAATAGATATATACATCTCAAAACTACATGTGCACACACATGTCTTCCCTCTACAGGGGTACAAAGCAACAAAAGCTGAGCCGAGCTCCAAGCTCTCCACTGCTGCCTCACAGCCAAGCAAGCACTGTCTCTACTGGGGCCTCCCGTCCTGAGACCGTTCCTCTATACCAGAAGCATCACCTGAAAGAACATAAGCCCCACACGGGGTGAGATATACATCTCAGTAAGCTCAGGGTCCTTGGAGGCATCTCCTCCACCCTGGCTCACTCACCATGACACAAGTCATCAAGGTTTCACAACACATTGGCCTCCAGGCCCGGCCTCCCGGCCCTCATAATAATACAAGCAAGTCATCTAGCTCTAATGTAAGGTGGATCCAATCAACACCAAACCTAAGTGTGAAATCGGAATTCACACCCGTGACATCCCATCGGGAGCTACCCCTTACGCATGGACGCACGTATATGGTACCTCCGAGAATAGGCTTTAACTGCGACGGGACACACCTATCTCTTGGTTTTAAGGGATCATCATCACCCTGGGATCATCATCACCCACGAGCAAACCAAACTAGGAGGTGCGCTCTACTCCTAGGGAGGTCCATATCTATCTAACTGGCCAGAAGATCTAACAATAGGTATCATACATATCTCAAGTACATATACAAGCATATATCATCATGAGTATGCAACAACCAATAATGCATGTATCATGAATGTAACCACTACTCCCTCGGAGTATGGTGGAGCACAAGCAAGTGGGAAATATCCCCAAGGGACCAAGAACTTACCTGTCAAAGTCGAGCTCTGCAGTTCTTCCCTAGCTCTGTGGCCGACGCCACTGACACCCGCGGTGTCACGCCCTATACAAGGCACATAAACATATATCAACATCCATACAGCCACACAAAACATAAGACATAACACGGTTCTCAACCGTTTCAATGAAATGACTCACAATCCTTTCCAAAACCACAAGGTCATCAAACCTACGGTTCCTCCATGCTTATCATTCACCAGCCATCTCAACAAAGCACTTGAGTCATCACAAGACTCGGTGCAAGCCAACGTCAGGAGCTCAAAGCTCTACATTGACAAAAGGCTCAAGGATACACATGTGGCTTGAACGGTTCTTTTCACACACAAAACACCGTTCCAACAGCCCTTCAAGCACAACAACGCCATAAACCAAGGCTCTTGCATGTCACAACATAGCCAAGCAACTTAGCATACAACTATACATGCCTTACATAGGGCCAAGAATCAAAGTTCACCAAACTAACATTTGGGAGCTAATCCTTCATCCTCACAACATTCTAAACACATGTTTCTAAAGGATCCAAGGCTAATACTATCTCTATCACAAGTGGGTCACTATTCACCCAAAACCCCAACTCACAAATTAAACGGTGAATCTTGAGTTTCTTACCTCAAAGATGACAAGGAAGGCCCAAGGACGACTCCCCCTAGCATGGGTACCCACGAATCGCCGCCGTTTCTCGCCGCACTCAAGTTCTATAAACTTCCCTTGAGAAAGGGATTCTTTAATTTGGGGGTTTTCAAGGAGAATTGATGAAGGATTTAGGCTCACCAAGTGTTTCTAGCAAGATTGGTGTTTAAAGGAACTTGTTTTGATGAACTATGGTGGAGAAATGAAGCTTTGAGCTTCAACAATGGCTGCAGGTCGTCCAGAGGACGAAGAAGAAGCTTTCCCCTTCAAAAATCGCGACTTTGCCTTTTATACCAACTCCGTTAGAGGTCCCGCGCGGATCGCGCCACCTCTGATGCACCACACCTTCCTGAACCTGTGGCGCCAACCGCGCCACACTTGGCGCTGATCGCGCTGGATTCCAGAGGAAAAGGATTTTCCAGGGAACTTACGGCACGACTCGCGCCACCAATGGCACCACCCACGCTGGATTCCAGAACCATGGCGCCACTCGCGCCACCTACGGCGCCACTCGCGCCAAAATCCAGAGAAAACTGATTTTCTGGAGGACTTGTGGCGCTACCCGCGTCACCTTGGCGCTACCGGCGCCACACTCCAGAACTGTGGCGCTAACCGCGCCAAACCCGACGCTACCCGCGCCACATCTCAGACTTGGTTTCCTGCTAAAGAACCCCGGCGCTGACCGCGCTGAACCTCGCGCCATTCGCGCTAGGCTTCAGGGTCATTATAATGTAGAAATGGAGGTGGGGGTGTGGTTATATAAGACCAAGTTCACTAGGTTGGGTAGCAAAATACTAGACCTATTTCGTTATGCCCCTCAACGAATTACTAGGGAGCTGGTGTAATTTTGTGTCAGTAACCCACATATTTTGCTATGCCCCTCAACGAAATACTAGGGAGATGACACGTGTCCTGCCCCTATTTTGTCCGATAATTGACACTTTGACCACGTATTTCGCCAGCACCTGTAGCAAAATATGTGGCCAACAAAATATGTTATCTGTCTTCATACCTGTATTAAAATATATATTGCATATCTCTATTCTTAATTATAATTGGTGTCATACTTAGATATACATATTGAAATCACTATTATACTTTTATTAAACAAAAATGTTTTCGACAAAAAAATATTATATATATATATATATATATATATTATTTTGTACTTAAGAGTTAAGACTACATGAAATAATTTTGTTTTAATTGTTGTGAATATGCATATTATATCATGAATAGATTACATGAGGTTTGGTTTGAGTGTTTATTTATTTATTTTTAAAATTAATTCTTAAATTTTTAAAATTTAGAAAATATTTTTTAGAAGAAAGTATTTTAAGGTGTTCTCATGTTTTCATAAATACTGAAAATATGAATTTGTTATTTTTAATTTTGGTTTTTCAAACAATCGTATTT
>PYAF01000511.1:434189-449233 GCA_007407185.1 Glycine tomentella | reverse complement strand
TTTTTTTTTTTTTTTTTCCTGAACTTATGTAACATCTATCAAATGATTTTGTAACATCGATTGAATTTCTTTATATTCATGTCGTTCTACCTACAATTTTTTGTTTTGTGAACCACATCTTTTTGTGTGCAACGGAAAAGAAGGCAACAGCGTATAAACTCAGGAAGACAATTTGTCTTGCATTGCACGTACGAGCTTTTCAGTTCAAAAATGACAGGATAACAACAGGATTTTGGGTAGCAGTCTTTGTGTTTGCCATTTCCAAATAAAGACGCTAGATGTGTCCGAACATAATTCTTTAAATGAGCAATGATACACAAGCATTCACTTATTTTAAACATCCCAGTGATCCCACCAACACATCTCATTTCTTTTTATCTTTTGTTTAATTACGTTATAAACTTTATCATACTTATATTTCTCTCTCTCTAGATAAATTATAGCATAATTGTGTCCATGAAACATTTCTCATGTGCTAATCTTAGACCACGTTAGAAGACTTTTCTTGCACAGTAAACTGAGACTATTTAGGGTGAGGACACACTTAGTAATTTATTGCCATTTTCATGAAAATGACAGTTACGGTTTTATATTGAGCAGCATTATAAATGGAAAGTACTCGTGTAATCAGTGTGTGATAAATAAAATTTTCTTTCTTTCTTTCAAGAAACTGTGATAGACGGTGTAAACAAAAATAAAAGGATTAAAAAATTACAGAAAGAAAATTGTTTAACTTGGAGGGTATGCATCTCTCCATGTGAAATTGGATCCAATCCTCTTATAAAATGACAAGATGCCCCTCCCTCTCAACACCCATGGTAACATGCCTTAACCAAATTATCTCACATAACTAACTTACTAGTCACTAATATAACTAACTGATAGGTAACTGCCTAACGGAAACCTTATATGGGTTGCGAGTGTATGTGTGAGTAGCCTAATTCTTCTAACAAAATTGGTTTTGAGAGCCTTGCATGTTCTTGAGCATGGCTCAAATGGAAATCTTCCTGGGAAGAATTGGGATTGGTGGTGTGTACAAATGCAAGCCATTTTTGGTTTCCAAATTGACATTGTGAAGAGTTGGGGGTGAAATCAATGCACAGAGCAAAGCACAAAGAGGCTAAGAAGAACGATTTTAAACCCATGCATTTGAGCATCAACGTATTGGAGAAATGTCATGCTGATGGAGACAAATTTGAGCTACTGCAAATAGAAAATCTTAAAAGCCTCACCAATCTCATGAAGGGGTGTGGTGAACATATATCACAGATAAGTGATTGTTGAGAACTTATCGATCACCCAGATTTGATTGATTCTATGGTGGCGGACATAGAAGAATTCAAAGGAAAGGTTTGGGAAATATTAAGATTGGACAGCATCTTCATTGGAAATTTGGAGGCGTATGTACAAAGGTTGAAGGAGAGAAGAATTGAAAAATCCAAAATATAATTTATATATATAGAGATATATATTTATTATTATTATTATTAGTTTTAATATAAATTATATATTAAAAAATATACATTTATTATAAATTTTAATTATATAAAATAAACATGCATCTTATATAATACACAAATTAAAACACCAGTGTATATCTTTTGGCTGTAAATATTTAAAATACTTTTAAATAATTAAAAAATACATGTACATAGTATATATTTGAAAGATATAGTGAATCCTGAAGTAAAATCAAATTTATTCAATAAAAAAATTATTAAGCGAAAAAAATAATTTGATGATGAAATAGAATTGCCAAATAAAATAGTACTGTGTTTTATTTTCCTGTACGAAGCGACAAAAAGATATGGTTATTATTAGCGTACGAAATAAATATTGGCGAAAGGGGATTGGGATTCTACAAGAAAACAAACAACCACAAGGTTCCAGAGATTCTGAAGACTAAAGTGGGGAATTTTAATATACTCATGAACTCTGCCTCTGCCTCTGCCTCGGTTACGGCGTTGGAGTAATTCCAATTCCCTGAAACCGTGGTCCAAAGTTAAGTGCTGCTTTTGTTCGTGTTTCATGCGCGCCTTACATAACACCTCAGACTCAGTCGTTCTAATTCGTCCCGTCCTATTATTCTCTTCAAAATTATATCTTAGATCATTCTGACCCATCTATTTTTTTTTTTCTTCTTTTTTCTTACGATGTTTCAAAGTTTGACTTTGTTACGAATTTTAATCTCACTTATTTTTTTTTCATAAATTTTACTTCTGAAGTTTTAAAAAATGACAAATTTTAACTTTTAGTCAATTTTAAGTTTGTTGGTTGAGCATAATAACCATTACGGACAGCATTGTAAAACTTCCCTTGATAAAATATGAGAAAAACAATAATTTTAAGTTTGTTGGTTGACCATAATAACCATTATGGACAGCATTGTTAAACTTCCTTGATAAAATATAAGAAACACAGTAAGAATATGTTTGGATGAAAGAATTAAAACGGAAAAAGTAATTATTTAAAAAATTTTAAATTTTTCTTCTTAAATAATATGTTTGGATGCTCATTTAAAATAAATTTAAAATTTTAACATTTTAAAATGGAATTTGTTTTAAACTGTAAACTTAGAATTTTAAATTCTTTTAAAAATGAAGGAATTCTAAATCCTTCTCGGTCCCTCTACGTCCCTCACTTTCTTCAATCTCTCCTCGCTTCCCACCCTTACTTCCTCCTCTCCCTTTTCCTTGCCGCCCTCTTCTCCTTCCACGACCAACCTATCACCGCCCAGCTCACGCATCTCATCCTCACTCTCTCTGTCTCCGTCGATCCTTCCCTTTGTCGAATTGCCGGCAATTAATCACTTGAATTTTTGATCGCATCGCTTCCACTACTTTGGGTTGGACTTCCCCTCAGTTGCAAATGATAATTTCCTTTCTTACTTTTACCTCATCCCTTCAACTTCCTATACACAAATTGTTTATATTGTTATGAATTTACAGATTCATTGTCTTGGGGCTCTTCTGAATTGTGAGAAGGATGATAATCTCCATGGAGACATAAAAAAAATGTATAGTTTCATTTATGTTCTTGTTACGGGCCTTCAATTGCCAAGGTATTGTTCATATGTATTGGATGTTGTACTGTTGACTTTCAAATTTGTTTCACATGTGGTGAGTCCTTTGCTTGCTTGCTGCAGTGAGGAGATTCGCGAGGAGGTTCTCTTTTCCTTTACAAACTATATGTTCTTCATAGTACATTAGCATAGGGAGATGGAAGTGATATGTTGATTCCCTTTTGTCCACATATCTTGTATCTGTTGGTCGATGTCATCATGAAGACTCAAAATGATGATATTCGCTTGAATTGTATTGGTCCGTTATCCATTTCTTAATGTTTTTTGTTCCTTGAAAATAATATTTGACACTTCTATTGTTGAAAATAGATTATAAGAAATTTAAATTGTTTTATCCAAACAAGAAATTTGAAATTCAAGGAATTTAAATTGGTTTATCCAAATAAGGAATTTTCAAAATCTAAGAATTTTAATTGATGCATTTTAATTTTCCTAAAATTGAGGGAATTAAAATGGGAAAAGTAATTATCCAAATGATTTAACATTCTTTCCCCCAAATAATTTGTTTGGATGCTCATTTAAAAGAAATTTAAAATTTTGGCATTTTAAAAGTGAATTTATTTTTCACTATAAACATAGAATTTTAAATTCTTTCAAAATCAAGGAATTCTAAATTCTCCAAATTCCTCTTTCACCCTCCCCAAAACCCTAAACTCCATTGACCCTAACTTCGTTGGCTCCACCACGCATGCGCACCCAATCCTCGGGTCTAGATCCTCCTCGTCCTCCTCAACGAGGCTCACGCCATCCACTAGCACCGTCCGAGCCTTCAGCGAAGCGACACACTGCTTGTCGTCATCTTAGAAGCAGAGGCGGAGGACGGCACAACGCACGGAGAGCTCGGAGGCAACATTGTCAAAGAAGAGGTCATGCTGGCGATTGGTGACGACGTGAAAGGTGGTGGAAGCGTTGCGACGACGAGCTTCCTCGAGTTTTTCTTATGTTCATTCCTCTATTTATGCCTATTTCATTTAAGTTAGCCCAATCCCTACGTTTAAAATATAATTGGAGAAAAAATAAAAAATAAAAAATAAAAAAATTGAAATTATTTAATTCAAACAAAAAATCAAAAATATAAAAAATTTAAATTATTTTATCCAAACAAGAAATGTGAAATTCAATAAATTTAAATTGGTTTGTCTAAACAAGAAATTCTAAAAATTCAAAAATTTTAATTGATGCATTTTAATTTTTCTTAATTTTAAATTTTCTAAAATTATAAAATACTTTATCCAAACACAAAAAAATGTTAAATTTTTTTATAAGCAAATATTAATTATTAGTTTGTCAATTTTTTATTAACAGAAATTCAAACAATGACTTCACTCTCTTTCCTTTTATTTCACCATCAAATCAAACTTTATATCTTTTAATATATTATACCTAAAGAATTACATTGACTCAATGTTATCTTTTAAAAAATGTTATTTTATATATTCACATATTTTTTTTTTATAATGATGGAAACAGAAAACAACAGAACACAGAATCCCCAAATCCGTAGCATCATGCGAAATAAACGAAGCTAGGGTGGAGTAAAAAAAGAATGATCAGAAACTTGAAAGCCCTGCATATTCATATATTACTAAATTTAGATTAAATTAAATTTAAATATAACTGATCTTATGAAAATTTCAATTCGAATAGACTGTCACTGTCCAATGAACTCCTCTCTTACAAACTACAAAGGCATTATGTACTATATAATTTCACACTTATAAAGCGCAAGTTGAAGACACCCGGTTTTAGCGAGTAATGAGAATCCGAAAACGTTATCTTTTTAAACGATGCATAATAAGCTTTTTTAAGAGAACCAACAAGAAGCCAAATCATGGTAAATACAGACAACCTCACTAAAAGAACCAAAATTCTTGAATTATCTATAGAACACGTAATTACATTTATCAGAAAATATATCTATAATAAAAGGACGATCGAGGGTTGCCACAAAGAATTTTGGACCATGTAGAAACCTGTGAAGAAAAAAAGAATGGAACTAAGCCTGATGTGTTAGGATTTCTACACTACCCTCAGTTTCATGAATGAAAAAAAGAAAAGAAAAAAACAATTTCCACATCAGTTTTGACCAAGTGGGAAAAGTGAATGATTTAACATCTACAATTACAGTAGCAAAATCTAATTTGTTAGGCCTGACATGCTATACCTTATACTATTACGACTATTGGGCATACTTGCAAGATGATGTTTGTCTAACTTATCAGTAGGCGGAATGTCATTCGAGATCCTATCCTTTATTAGCTTATATCAATTTAATGCATGGCATTGGCGCTGATATCCTCATCGACAGGCAAATTTAGATCAGGGAGCACGAATGTAGATTCCTGGTTACCAATATTATCTTGTGCTTTGGGAGAAACATTTTCTGGACAAACAGGCGAATCGCCATGTGTGACTGAATTAGATGGATGGCACTCTGCTTTTACAAATTGAAATGAGCCATTCACAGCTTTCCCAGACACCTCAGAGGCCGTAGCAGCAGCACTAGAATTCTGCCGTGACTCAAAATCGAGCTGTTATAAAAGGTTAACCCATATTAGATTCTAATGCACTATATCTTATAGATTTATTCATCATTCAACAATTTTAGAGATTTTAGAAACGGAAAGCAACAGTATATTACAGCTTATTATTATATTATGTTAGGCATGTGAACAGAGAAAAACTACCGATAAGGTTTTAGAAAAGGTACAATATAAGGGGAAGGTGATCACCTTCATTCTCTTTATGCTTTCATTTGTGGCTCTATGTTTCTCAACAGTGAGACGCAAGGATGCCAGTTCCTGTTCCCAAATTCACACAATGTTAGTAAACAAACTAATATGAAGCGAAAATAAAGTATCTTGGTAAATAAGGTCAAAATCATACTTTTTTCAAATTTCTTCTTTCTTTCAGCAACAAATCCTCCTCCGCTTTTAGTTCAGCTAAGGTCTGCAGACACGATAAGCATTAAGTTTAAGATAAGTTAAGCAGGAAACTGAAAACAGAAGGAAAAAAAATTATGCATAAATGTAATGGCAAGAAAACACGTAAAACATGGGGCTATAGCGATATGCAAATAGATTTACTGGTTATTTTATAAACTTTTACGTTGACAATTGCACCGAAAACTTGTTAATATTATAACTATACCACAAACTAAACCTAATATAAAATCACTAGCAAGTAGCAACCTCTAAAACACCAACAACCCATTGAGTCAATGTCTTTAATGTACGAGTGGATGAAAACACTGACAAAATTGTCTTTAATCCTTAGTTGTTGGCTAAATCAAAGTATCAAACTTCGTTTTAGTCCCAATGATTTGCACTTTGCTTTCAATGTACTCAAAGAAAACATGTAAACTAGTTAGTTAATTAGTCAATTCAATTAACAGAAATTTCTCAACTAGGTTAAGGACACATAATTTGAAGCTCCTCCTTTACCTCCACTCACGACCCTTGGATTTGGTCGTCTCTCTCTCCCACTCGCAACCTCGTCTCTCTAGTTTCTTTTGCTATATAAGAATATATTGTCATAGGAAAAATCGCTGTATAGATCCTATCTACACAAGTTGGGTAGTCTAGACCAATCAATAATAGACAAGTTGGGTAGTCTAGATTTATATGATTATGTACTATAAAGTGATAGTGTTTATGATTTTGTCTGCCCAACTTACCCAAACATGGTCTACAAGAGTTTATCCTGTCATAGATCCATCTACCGCCCTATCCTTGACTCATATTCCTATAATTCATACAAATATATATTCTTTATTATCCCATCAAATATCATGACACACGCGCCCGTTCATGTAATTAAACGCTCCCGAAAAACTAAATTTATGGAACGCTCCAATTGTTAGTAGATCCAAGAATACGGACATCATTCAAGTAAAAGGTTTTTAATTACCTTTTTTCTCCTTGTCTTTCTGGTAGTGGCTGTTTCGCTGGGATTAGCAACCTGCAAAATACCAAATATAAGAGAATTTAGGATCCAGAAAAATATGGAATTATGGAGCGAAATAACATTTTAACACCATACTATTCAAGGCAAAGAACACAACAAGGAGAAGAACAGTAATTTGGGTAGTGTTGGATCAAATTTTTTGGCTTGTTTTCTCAAAAATATAATCTCCCCTTAATTAGCTGTTATAAAAGCTCTTTATTGAACTTTTGTTCAGTATAAAAAAAAACTTCATGTACCTCGGCTTGGGGTGGCCACGACTTGTGGACATTCTAAGTTTCATTATAATGAATTGTTTTGCTTTTTCAAAAAAAAGAGTAGAAAAACTACTTTTAATTTTGAGTTCTTTTTAAATATTATATTTAGCCCAATATCTCGTTTTTTTTTATAAATAAAAAAACGAAGTTAAACCCTACATTAGGGTAGAAATAAACAATAAATCAAACAATACATGGGCTTTGAGAAATGAGAATGGTTACCATTTCATGACAACTGAAGATCAGGGACAATAATCTAGGATAACCCGTTCACTTAGACCTTTTTTAAGGATCTGATACTTTTCATGTTTGTTCTACTATTACAGAAATTAACATGACCATGGAAAAAATTACTTACACTAAGGTAGTCAACGTAACGTAGCAATGTAGCATTATTTGAAGTGTACCATATTCTAATCTAAGGAAATCTTATTTATAGTAACTTACAGTGACACTGCTGTGGCTCCTTACAGTCACAGCGAGAGAGAGAAAGAGACGTTATTTTGAGAGGGATGAAGAAAAAAAAATGTGATATTTAGGGTGGGTAAAGAGAAACAAATCACAATCCAAAATAAATGGGTAGTACCAAATTCTTTGCATGCACCCTCAAATACTAATTAAAATGTACTACTAGTACGTTTGAAAATGAAAGCAATGTATGGGCAGAGATTAAAACACAACACAACCAACGAGCCAGGCAGCCAGCCCGAGTATTTGCTAACTATGT
The DNA here is from genome assembly GCA_007407185.1 of Glycine tomentella. NCBI lineage: Eukaryota > Viridiplantae > Streptophyta > Magnoliopsida > Fabales > Fabaceae > Glycine > Glycine tomentella. The sequence goes on along the minus strand of PYAF01000511.1, from coordinate 441,204 downwards.
GGTCCCCATTTTCGATTGGGAGCTACCAAAATCGCTATAATCGTTGGTGACATTTAAAACACAGCACAGCAGAAGAAGCGAACCCTTTTCTTTCCAATTTCCTTGTCCTTTCTTTGCTTCCGCATCTTCCTTCCTTCATCTTTTTATTTTGCACACGAGACAGATAGGTTTCGCTTAGGTTACTTACGACACTGCATAACCCAATTCATTTATTTTCGTCACACGCTTAGACCATAGCTTCTTACATTAGGGACCCCACCAAAACACTACTCTCACAATTAACAGCCTGGAATAACAGTTCCCAATCAAAAACAAAAACTCGCACTCCTATTCGCCCTTTATTTTATTTTAAAAAAAGAAAAATAAAAATGATTTAATTCCCACTTTTGACTTTGGTCGTGCACTATCTTATTATTTGACATGGCACGGAGGGAGAGGGCTGTGTTTCGTTCAAACTTCAAATTGTGACGCGGATATCGTAACTGACATTTATCATCTTTAACTCACATGTGAAACGACGACGCAGACCCGGAAATGAAGTGGGATTAGTTATAAATAATTAGTAGTATTAATTATTATTATTAATGAACGAAAATGAAAGAGAGAGAGAGAGAGAGAGTGTGGCTGCAGGAAAAGCAACAATGGAGCCACGACACTATACAAGTTACCCACCCAACCCCAAGCCTTGCACATTCACAGCATCCTAATTATAAACACCAAAAAAAGTGGCAAAACAAAACAGACTATTTTTTGTCACCAAAACAACTTGATAATATTCTAATAATAATATATAAACATTCTATTATTTTAAATATTCATTCAATATTTTTTTTCAGTTTTTATCTCATTATAAACTTTATCGTATTTATATATATATTTTCCTCTTTTTCTTTCTTGTTCTCTAGGTGTCAAATAGGCCATTGGTTGTTCAGGTAACATTTTTCATAATATTCCCACCACGTATTTTACGAGATTAGCCCTGGCCGAGAATCTACCCCTCGCAAATACCAACAACTATCACCAAGCCCATACCACACCAGAGGCAGAGGAAAATACGGGAGAAACGCACAGAGAGACGAAGGAAGGGCGTTTCCGTCAAAACAAAAGTGGCGAGGAAAATACTAATAAGTGTTAAGAAGAATGAAAGCATGCGTTGAATTGAATCAAAGTGTAGTAACTCCTTTTTCTTTCTTTTAACTTGAATGAATTTTAAATTAAAGACGACGACAGGAATAGGATAGTCCCCATGAAGAAGACAAAAACGCTGACGACAGACACGGGGGCTCCGGCGAGTGCTGGTGGCTCGTGTATGGCCTTTACGTCCATTCGAAGACAAGAAACTGCCACACCACGCCACACCAAGCAACGTGTTATACTTATACAGCCATACAAAAACAAAAACAAAAGGCAAAGGGAGTTTGGTGTTGGGCGTTTTACTGAGACGCGAGGGCACGCGAAACGAACGCGTGAGACACGCAGGGCGGGTCAGAGCGGAAGCGAAGAGTGAGAGAGAGAGAGAGAGAGAGAGAGGAGCGAACCTTAGATCTTGAGGTTTGGGTTGGTTTGGTTGGGCGGCTGGACTCCTCGTAGCCATCGAGGTTGCCGCCGCTTGCTGACATGGCGCCGCTCCAGGAGAGCGGCGTGGTGGGGCTGGCCCTGGTGGACTCCGCTTTGTTGTGAGCGGATCTGGAGCGCCGCTGACGCACCGTCCAGTGGAGGTTTAGACTGGGCAGCGGCGGTGGCGGCGGCGGAGGGCGGTGGAGGCGGAGGAGAAGGTCGACGACCAGAGAATCGTCGGCCATGGCGACCTGGACCCAGTGATCGTCGCACATCTGATTGGAAGAAGTGGTGGGTGTGGTTGGAATGAATGAATGAAGGAAAGAAGGAACGGATGAGGGAGGAGTGGAAGGTTTATATGATGTGCCTCCCTGCCTGCCTGTGCTGCATATGACGTATCATCACAAATTAAATAACAACATATTAAATTACTATGTTTTATTTAGGTTTAGTTATTCTCTTGCTTCTAAACTTTTACTCTTTTTTTTTTTTTTTTTTAAAAAAAAGTTGAGTTTCTGAATTTATATGAACTTTTTTATTATGCCCAAACTATCGGATCAAATTAAAATTCAAAAATACAAAAACCTATTTAAAACTAACAAATAATTAATAAATCTAATTATAAAATTACAAATTTCTGCGTGCCAGTATCTTTATCTCTGTATGTTCTAAAATTGATTAAAAAACCAAGACAGCATTGAGTTTAAAACATTCAGATAAATTGCAAAGAAAATATTAACAAGTAGAAATTGGTAGAAGTTTAGGACAGCAAAATTGAACCCTCAAGGCTCAAGCCCGTCTCCCTCCGTTGTCTGTAATGTTCTTGTGTGGATCATTCCTCCATGTCCCACCTTTCTTGCACGTGTCAAATCTCAACTCTTTTATTTTTATTTTTATTATTTTATCTTCTAGTTTTTTATTTCCATTTTCCGTGGGCAACAAGAGACGCTGATGCTGGCAATAATCGCAACAAAATCAATTCCAATTTGAAACAAAATGAAATAACCATTATTCTTTTATGACCATATGCATTATATTCTGGAGTGAATTCGGCCCCATTTTGTTTTCATGTTTGGTTAGGATCGCGTGGGCACCAGATAGATGCTCATAAAATATGTAAATTTATACTTTTTTTTAAGAATTTAAATTTATACTTAATATAGCTAAATTCTAACATTTTATAATATATTTTAAATAAAATATATTAATATAGAAATATTTTCGTGAAATGTAAGTTTGAGTTAAAAAGTATTAGTTAAAGTAAATTTCATTTTTAGAAGATATGGTATTCTAGCTCAAAAGTCTATAAAAAATTATGACTTCTATTTATAAATTTATAATTATTTTTATGACTTATTCTTAAATAAAAATTAATTCAAAAAATATTCTATTTGATAATTTTTTTTAAAAAAAATCCCCAATTGATTAAAAAGCTCTAAAAGCAACTTTATTGGTAGAATACATTTTGGATTCTTAAGATATTTTTTGTGGGTCTTTTATTGTTAATTAAAGACTTAAGAAATCTAACTATTTTTTCCTCTAACGATAATAGAACCAATGTAAGCTATGCACTATGTCCAAAGAGAAGCTTTGCCTATGTGATGGCAGAGATCTTTAAATTTCTTATATAAGAATTGGTTCTCCAAGCTAGCAATCATATCTTAGGAATAAAAATGCTCTAATAACATGTTTGGACTGCTAGTAGTGACTCATTGAGAGGATTAATGTACAAACTCAAATAATTTCATCTAATTTCAACTACTCAATTAATTAGTCTCTAGGCACTAAACTTTTTTTTGAGATTGAATTATCCACCAAGTGTAGAATGTAATGTGAGGAGATTCAAACTCATCCATAAAAAAAGTGTAAATTTATATCAGATTTTTAATCACTTATGTGAACCTGTGTTGGGAAGTAAAACATATAACTATAATTAAAGTTATGACTTACAAATTTTAAATCGTACAAAAACAAGGCGCGGAAGATTTTAATAATACAATAAATAATAGGAAAAAAAGTCAAGAAAATATAAACTACAAGAATGTATACGAGTGTGTGTGTTAATGGCATATTCGAGATTTCAAGTGAATAATAGGTAGAACCTTACCTAAAAAAATTATAATTAATAACCACAATTTTGAGCAGTTTATTAATGAAATTAAAGCCTTTTAAGAAGAATATTAATGGCTGTTTTCATGATATTGGTGATGAAAATAAAATAAATCATTTGAATGAAAATATTTAATAATTATACTTTAAATAATTAAAATATTTATAAATTCGTGTCTACAATTAAAGCACTAAAATCGTCAACACCCAAATCTTAAATCAGTTGAACAAACAGTTGTCGTAAAAAAAATAGGTCTGCAGTATTAATTTTATGTAACTAACAGCCTCGTGCTGGTTCATAGAATGAAATGAGTTGCGTAGGACCGACAAATTTGTTAAATTTTCCAACCAACCGAAAGAAACTTCTTGGAAAATCCATAACTGAGCATGAATTAGCATTTACAATGGGTACGACCAGCATGGGGTTCCACTTAGAAGAACAACACTCCACCTTTCTATCTTCTCTGTTCGTACCATATCATGACTCACCACTTATATATAAAGAATGTATGTGGTTAAAATTTATAACACAATCTTCTTCTTACCCCTATTTGTTCTTTTCTTTGAGTCAACTCTCTTCTGGGAATTTCACTTACAGAAAGAAAATAAAGGGAGGGGGGTCGATGTAATATACATTTGAAGTGCTACTCTCTTATCTTCTTATCTTCTAACATGCTACATAGAAAAGGTACAGTGTGATGATGGTGAAATACACTCATCCAAAATAATTAGAATACTAACGGTTTATTTGATTCAAATTTTGGTAAAATTAATTTTGAAACAAACTAATGTTAGACAAATCTGCGTTAAAAAAATATTTTGTGTTTGAGAATAATATTTTGAAACGGGTTTAAAATTTTAATGCGTTTAAATAATATCATTTGAAATGTAAACATATGCATGTTTTTGAAATTTTATTTACCATCATCATCATATATATTGGAATTACATATCGAAGCATTGTTTTGTTTTGAAAAGTAAATACGGGAAGCACAATAAAGGCAAGAGAGCATGCTACCCAACTTCGCTACTACCTGATACCTAATAGTTAGGGGTGGTTGCAATGGATAAATTAACCATGAATTCAGTCCGATCCGACCAAAGTCAATTCAATTAGTTTTTTTTTTTTTTTTTTAGAGTTTGGTTTCAATATGATCAAATTGATTCAAATATGTTCAATATACGAATCAGATAATGAATTATATTTTTAAAAAATTCGACGAAATTCATTACATATAATTAAAGTTATTATTATATTAAAATTATTAATTTTAATTTTAAATAACTACAAAGTTTTAAGCAAAAAAATTATTGTTTTATAATTTTTTTACTTTCACAAAATTAAAAATAATTTTTAAGAAGTCAAACTCAATCAATCTGATCCATTTATGATCAAACTAATTTGGATTGGGTCTGACAATAAAAATGTAAAAACGTACAAACCTGATCCAATCGACTAATCCAACATGCAAAGTTTTGATAAGGTTGGATAACAAATTTAGCCAAACTCAACCATAAATGTGAACACCCCTATTGCTAGTTCCTTTGTTCTTATCTGTATGTCATATCATATATGAGCTTTTTTTATTTGTGAGAATCAAAAATAATATTAGGAGATTTATAATAATTCACACATCGATCGTATTCACACACCACATCAGGGGAACTATTTAGGGTTTAGGGTGGAGGCTGGGAAGCTCTCCCTTGCCCTGCATGGCTTCCCTACCACTTTTCATCATCTCTTTCATCTATTTTCTTGTAGTTATGTAGTTAGGTTTATCCATTTTGGAGTTGATGTAATTGAATTCATCCTTATGTTTATATTTTGATTATTAATCTATTTTTATTGTTCATTATTAAGTGTATGTTCTATGCATTAATGCTTACTTTGGCTTGATCACCCTTTGCTTCATGTTGAGATTTGAGTTGTTATTGGAAAATGCTTTTGAACTTAGAAATAGAGAGGTACACCTAATGGATTTTGTGTCCAAGGATGAAGCAAGACTTATTAGTCATATTTTAACTCTTATTCTCAAAGCAAGTCACTTGGTTAGACTAGTCAAGAGATTGAAGTTTGGTCAAGGGACTTAAATTATTTTAATATGTGGGATTGAAGTTTGAGTATTTTGGTCATTTGATGATAATAATTGAGCTTTGAACTAGATGAGTGATCTTTATTTGCATGTGAAGAGTGATTTAGTGAAATCAATCCCAATTCATTTATTTTTGTTATTTCACCTTTTTTATTGCACTCTATATGTTCATAAAAATGTCAAAAACAATTATTGTTTATTTTCACTATTATTATTTACATTCTTGCATTTCAATTAAAATCATCATTGTTCTAATAGCCATAGTTAATGAACTTTGCTATTTTGTCGAGTATTACGTGATTCATTGTGGATATAATACTTGAACCTTTGTTTTATACTATTTGTACGCTTTGGTATGCTTGCCAAGAAGCAAACACGAGACTAACGAAGCAAATGTGAGATATCAAAAATTGGGCAAGGGAACAAAAATATTATTATCATTAAAATATTGTATGTAATAGTTTACCAATACAACCTTATCATTAATTTCTATGTTTCTTAATAATAAAAAATATCACAAGCATTGTTATCATTAAAGAAAAGAAAAAAAATGTGCAAAATTTGATGAAGTTGTTGTTACCATGAATTTAGAGTTAAATTTAAGACTTGATCGTTAGACACTTCAACTGTAACAGAGCATGTGATAAAAGTTTGGAGAGACGACAATTGTCAACATTATAATTTGTTGAGTGTTTGCTTTGTAATATAACAAATCATTCGAGTCAATTTTTTTTTTTTAAAAAAGGACATGGATGGTAATTAGATAGCGAATGAATGAGCAAGGTGCAGGAAATGTGGTAGTAGAACCATTTTTTTTTTGTCTTTTAGTCTTTTTATTTTGTTTAATTTTTTATTGCAAAACTATGCAAATCGGTTTGATATATATATATATATATATATTTATTGTACTTTGTGATTTGTTTTGTGTAATTATTGATTGTTTAATGAGACTAATGCTACTAAAATATGTTTAGCTAGGTATAGCAATAGCTAGCACCTATGTTTATTGGGTAGTGTAACAGTGACAAATCATTATCTATTTATGTATAAAAGTAGAATGGAGGGTAATTAAGTAATTAACATTTTCTTATTCTTTTTAAGGATAAAGAGTAATTTTATATAATTACCCATCAAAAAAGCAATATCTTTTTTCTCATAATTTGAAGGTTAAAATAGTAATTTTAATTTTTCTCTCTCATTCTTTAGGATAAAAATATCATTGTAGATATTTTTTTTTATATTATAATTTATACATA
>PYAF01000511.1:412439-434089 GCA_007407185.1 Glycine tomentella | reverse complement strand
AAAAAAACTACTACATGCTACTTTTCACATGTTGTTAGTTTTTTTCTCATTCTTTAAAAATTTAGAAGGATATTGTTTTTAGACTTAATTGCATTTTTATCCAAAATTTTTAATTTTTTTGGTGAATTTTACTTCCAACAAATTAAAATTAATGTGATGCATTTTATTTTCAATTTTTGATTTATTATTAGATTCATCTATCATCGACTTCAATTAACTTAAATTAAAGGTGTTGTTGATGTTAGATTTTACTTTCAAGTTTTAAGAAATTTATAAATTTTACCCTCGAACTTTTATCCATTAATAGGCACAAAAATTGAGAATAAAATTTACCCAAAAGAAATAAATAAAAATTAGAGATAAAATTTGTCAAAAAGTAAGAAAAAAAGTTCACCAAAAAAAAAGGGTGCAAAATTTACCAAAAATATAAAATTGGAGATAAAAAGTATAATTAATATGATTAAAATGATTGAATAATTGTAAGTTTTTTCAAAATTGAGGTAAAATATGCAAAATTAATTTGTTAGGGGAAAATTCACAGTATTTTTGTCAATACCTACCCAACTGGATTTTTCTATTATTACAAAAGCACCTATGATTTTGAATTAAAAAATTGACTTTATACAATTTTACCAAATATATTAAAAGTAAAACACGTTTAAACATCCTCAGTAGTTTTAGTCGTTTTCAATTCCTAACGTTTATTCAAACATATGCTTATTTGATTAGGAAAATGATGAAGCCATTTGTCACTGAATCATTTAAATTGATAACATTAAATAAATTACTTGAATTATTTTTTTTTTAAAAAATAAAAGAATGTCACGTAGGACTTATTTCGCAATTATATTTAATATGCTTTTTATGTATGGATCAGAAAAAATTTTGCAACTAATTTCATGCTTACACTTATTCATGTTTTAAAGTAAGTTTTTCTTTTCTTTTTAAAACAGATATTTCGATAATCGAAAGTCATAAGATTTATTTTTTAAAATCTAAGAATTATTGAAGTGAATTTTATCCTTTTCAATAAAATATTTTTTATATGCACGGTTAAATATTAAAATTCCTGTTAACATGTTTTTTTTACATCTCCTGTAATTTTTTTACGGGAAAAAAGTAAGTTATTATTAACCAGAGTTAAATATAGTGTAAAGTAAAATATACTACCTCTGGAAGAAAAAAAAAATCAAATTACACTTTGATTCACAGAGTTAAACGTCTTAAGACTGACATTTATGTCACACCAATATTCATTGCAATATATGAATCAAATAAATATGTTTAGTTGTTATTTAGGTCTAATTTAAGCAGTTTGGGTGAACTAATTAAGCTAGAAGTCTCAAATCAAATCATCTATGCAAATTAGTCTAATGCCTTGGACAAAAATTGATATGTGATTAATATTTTAGCCTCAAACACGGCTGCACCATAATAGATTCATGGATTTTTGGTGAAATGTGTATGTTTTTATAGAGTTGAATATACCTCAAAATGAAAAATAAAAAAATACTATATAATAAATCTACCTACGAAGGTCTAACATATTTGATAAATGATTGAATTTTTTAAATATATTAATAATGATTTGATTTTTTGACCATACTTATAAAGAAAATTTTACTAAGAGAGACAAAATTTAATTTTTATGTCGTTAATTTCATAACTTATGGCTGTTTCTAGAAAAAAATTCTAAATATGTTAGAGTGCTATAAATATTAATATATCATTCATTTAACGATGAGGCTAATTTCACAGGTTCCAATTTGCCTTGAAAGATGACAAAGGTCTATATTCATCAATTGAAAAAAAAAATTAAATATTGTTTTTTTTAAGTTATGCATTTGTAGCAGTTTTAAAACTTTTATTGTAGCGAGTCACGTCCCAGCAGGATGTGACCAGTCACACCCCCATTAGACGCAATAAGGGTCAAGTTGTGCCCCTACCACTCATTCTGTTGCTAATTTCGTCGCTATTTTAGTAACTATTTTTTATTTAATGATATTTTTATTTTTTAATTAATTTTCTTAATTTCGAGCGTTTTGACATATCATAAATGTCCGATTGAGACGTATTTTATGTCAAAACTATCGAAATTAAGAGAAGTAATTAAAAAAATAAAAATAACATTAAATTATTAACTAATTGAACAAAATAGTTGAGACACTTAGAAACATTTTTTGAATGTTCAAAGATTAAATCCTAATTTTGAGACACTTAGAAGCATTTTTTTAAAAAAATAGTTGACCAAATCTCCTTTGAAAATTTGCCGATTCCCCTATCAATTTCGAGCATTTTGACACAAACTACGTCTTAATCGAACATTCCTATCAAAAGTTATGACTGTTCAAAATTTATATACACACCGCTTCACGTATGCGTGACATGTGTCGTCACAGAGTGAAAGACGCCCAATTTGGGAGTGTTTAAACATATCTAATTTAGGCATGTTTGATTGTCTCATTTTCATAAATAAGTTTCAAACAGTCTCAAATTAGTAAATATTTAAAAAAAAAGTATTATTTATGTGCTTTTGCTTATGAACACTACACCATGTAACGAAGTTTCTCACAATAATTAGTACGATTTTTATCCCCAATGGGGACATTTTTTTTCTTTGTTTACCAAATGGGAGTAGGGTAGTCAACAAAAAATTTAACACGTGGCACAAATCCTTTTTTCTTTTTTAAAAAAAATTGGTCGCTAAAATTTAATTATTAATTTCGGTCTTTATTTCAGTCGCTAAAAGTGATAATGACCAAAATAACGACGAAATTAGCGACGGAATTAGTCAACCTGGTGGGAGGGCGCGACTTGACCCTTGTTGCATCTGGTGGGGGCGCGACTGGTCGAGTCCTGCTGGGACGCTATTCACTACAATAAATGCATAATTTGTTTTATAACTGCTACAAATACATAATTTTTTTAAAAAAACAATATTTAATTTTTTTTTTTTGCATTCATCAATAATCAAATTCATGTGTGATTGTTGCTCAGAAACATTTGAAGATAGAAAAGGGCCTAGTGGACTAGCCGTGAAAAAAGTGACACTGTGACAGCAAAAGGATAAAGTTAAAGAGTTTGAAGTTCAGGTGGGAAAATAAAAGTGTTGGTCCTTTGGAATGTCTCCGAAGAAAAGAATCAGAGTGGAAATTTCATTTGAAAACTTTTTTATTTCCGTTAAAATATACGCTTTTTCTTTTTCCCGTGCCTTTTTTCAAATTTCAATGTATGATCAATTTCTGCCTCAACAATCAATTAATTGGAGCAAACAGTGTTACCTGTTTAAAAAACCTTACCACGGCTTTGATCTTGATTTTTTCCCCTTCCTCTTTATTAATTGTTAATATGATACGTAGGTTGAAAAAAATGTAATAAGAAAACGTCACTTTAAAATAGTCATCTAGATTTCAAAAATAAAAAACATTCTAGGAGAATCGTTTCTAATGATGACATTGACAATGCAATTGAATACCGAATTTATCGTTTTCTTTTGTTGAAACCTACTCTCTCAAGAGTCAAGACTCAATTTCGGATGAGTCTTGCACCATCAACACTTTTTCCATATTTGATTTTCTGTCTAATTTATTGTGCACAAATCCCAAGAACAAATTAATGATCCATAAAAAATTTAAATATTTTTAGTTATTGTAATCTAACTTCTTCTTTTTCTTTTTTTTTTTTATAATTTTCACCCTTACAAAATAACTTTTATTTATAGTCCATGTAAATTAAATTATGTTTATATTTATTTTTTATTTTTAAAACATTATAAATAATGTTTTGAACAATAAAAAAACATAATTTATAAAAATAAAAAAATAACTTTACAAAAAATAATATATTAAATTATAAAGACTAAAAAAATATGTAAACTTAAAAAATTTAAATATCATTTTGCAAAATGAATGATAAATATACTTTTTGCAAAACTCATTTGACTGTCAACGATGTCTGGGTTATCCAAACATTCAGTTTGACTTTAGAAGAAGGAATAGATTCGAGCCTTTGTCTTACATTATTGAATTTGCCTAATCTTCTGTGCTTGCGTAAAAGGATATATTCCTGCTGGAAAGAAATAACCCACAATTGGTTGGATCCAAGTCCTTATTTTTTTTCTACACGTTTATCTGCTTTTTTTATTAATTGTATAAATTATAAACTTTCCCGTGCAGAGTCTGGATATGTTATTGGATCATTTGGCTGGAACCTCCTTAAGAGTATATAGTAGAAATGGTAAGTATAGTTTTCTTAATTTGGTCATTTGATTGTTGCGATTATTATCGATGGAATGGTTTCTGCATCAATGAAAGTCAAATACGCATTATACTCCTTAATTATGCTTATGACTAATGTATCATTTCTCATATGTTGATCCTTGTAAAAAATTTATTAATTGTTTTTTCTCTTAAAAAAAACTTTTGTGAGATTCTGTAGATGGTACCCATTTTTTATTTTATTTTATTTCCTTTTAATGATTAATTCTTCAAAGAAGGCAATGGCTATTGGATCTGTTCCTTTCATTTGACTTCTTAAAAAGCTATCTACAGTATATTCTTCTTATTTTGACTTTTGAGTATTGGAGGATTGCATATTTGTTGGGAAATTAATGAAGATAAATGTTCTTAGAACATATTGTGAACGGGGTTGGGTTGCATAGTTTTGTCTGTCTGTAGACTTAGAGTGAATAATTAGGCTAAGATAATAGTCATCATGACTTGAAGGAGAAAATCTCCATGTTTAATTTTCAAAACAATTATAAGTTTCAGAAGGTATAATTTGTATGTATAAAATCACGTGAGTTAAAAAAAATGCTCTCATCTTCCTATAGAATTTTAGTAAGTTTTGAAAAAAGAACAGAATCGATTTCATCTGGTTCTTGAACCGTATTCAGTGGTGCCTTCCATTAAACTGCATGTTTTGGTAAGACCCGTTAAAAAATATATAGACATAAATTGAAATAATAATTTTTCTTTTATTCATTTATTTCTCCGTTCTTTTTTATTTGTGTGGGGTTCTTATAAGAGTTCTTATAATATAAGAGCAGTTCAACAATCTTATAATAATACGGACTAATAATAAAATGATATAATCTTAATTCCTATTTAAATATAATAATAAAAAACTATAACAAACTAACAAATCCTAATAATAATTTGGAATTTAAATTACACAATTCAACACTCCTTCTCAAGTTAGTGCATGAATATCGGTCATGTCCAAATTGTCAATTGCTTCTTCAAACACTCTTCAATGAATGACTTTAATCAACACTAGGTTCAAGAGTTGCTTCAGGATAGTCCACATCATATGTTTTGGTTATGTGAGGTAAAAAAAATTGAGATGGGGAAGAGATTCGAAACAATGACATGTTCATGTCAATAGATTTCAGGGATGGTCTGTGAAGGATTCAGAATAATGCAACGAGCTTCACATCAATGACCTTCAAATGGAATACGTGCATGGAGAATTGAGATATGAGAAGGGATTCAAAACAATCACATATTCATGTCAATAGACTTTAGGGTTGGTCTGTAAAGGATTCAGAATAATGCAACGAGCTTCACATCAATGACCTTCAAATGGAATACGTGTACGGAGGCTTCAATACTGAGGTATGAGAAGGATTCAAAACGGATTTATGTTATGTCGTTTGTGTTATTTTTTGGAAGAATATTGAAATACGGGCAATGATTCAAGCCAGGATCGAAGATGCGAAGGTTATGTGAGGAGAAATAAAAGTGAAATATAAGTATTGATAAGGAAAAAAAAAAGAGATGAAAGTTTGAGAATATGAAAAAGAAAAACTTTTATGACAACGAAAAATAATTTTTTTATGGAGGGAATCATGACTCTCATTTATGGAGGGAATCATGACTCTTTTATGAAGGATACCATGACTTTCATTCATGGAGGGAACCATTGCTCTGGAAAAATAATTCATCTTTCATTCATTTACTTCTCAGTTTTCTTTCATTCATTCTCTTTCATATATTTTGCCTCAATGTGAGATTCTTATATATATAAAAAAGCATTTCAATAATCTCATAATAATACAGAATAATAACAAATTTCAACGACAAAAAAAATAAAATATGATTAATAGTTCCATCCATGCCATTTGATTCAGATGTTGGAAATTGAAAATTGTAATTTCCTGTATTGTTTGAGGGATTCATCTGTTCCAATTGGATTTGATCCCTAGTACAGTACAGAGCAGAATCTGATTGTCTTGAGTGATTCATCTGTTCAAAGTCTTGACGTAGCATAATCTGATTCCTTCTATTCAAGGGAGTTTTACAATCAGCGGAATCACCTTGTTCCTATTCATAGTCAATCTCTGTTCTGCATGGATCTTTGCTGGGTGAGTTGTTCAACTTCTCTTTGACATTGATCTTTGTCTTTGTCATATGGTTCCTGTTTCTGCCCTCTAAACAAATCCCCCTTTTGTCTTACCATGGTAGACTTATGTGTCTTAGTATACACGTTTTCTCACTTTTCTAAGAACATGAACGCGGAAAGGAAAAGTTGAACGCCATTTCAATCAGAAAAGCAAACACTATTATTTCCTGTCCATCTGCTTTCCGCAGTAAAAATGTTCCTCAGATCCTCTTTTTTATTTATTTTTTATATGCAAGAATCAAATATAATTACCGAATTACAACAACTCACAAATTAAATTCCTTGATAGTTCCGCTTCCTCTGTGGGTGACCCTCTTATGTTATTTTATTTTAAGTAACTGTTAATTATGATTTATTATTTTTCTTATTTATGTTATTTTATATGCCTATTTAATAAATATGTATGTTTGATAACCTTGGTTGTGTGTTGTGTTGTTCTTTTCTTGATTAAATTATGGTATTTTTTTTTTTTATCTTATCCATAGAATTTTGAGTTGATAACTGCATAAGTGCTCAGTTTAAGCTTAGGTTTCTTGATGTACGACAATTATTGTTTGATCGATTGTTCTATTTTGTGTTATTTAGTGTCAAATAGAAGGTGAAAATTTGATGTTGTAGTTGTTTTATTTCATCCCCGATTATATTTATTCTATAGGGCAAGCATTCTCGTAACTGCAAGCGATGGTTCAAAGGAGAATAAGTAAGGATACATGATTCAAATCAAAGTCTTATGATTAGAATGGATAAAGATTGTCCCAATCAAGACCAAGCCACATACTGGAACACGGTCCTAAAGCTCTAGTATGCTTGGCCCAAATTGTTTTAGTTTTGTGAGTTAGAGATTTAAAAGAATAATTTTATCTTACAAATCAATTTTATAAAGTTGAATTAAATTTATAATTCTAATTCTAAAATGGTAACATAATCTTTCATAATGATTAATATTGGATCTATAGAGTCCCATGTTATTGAGTTGTTTTCAGATCACCTACTAATATTTAGTCTTACATCTCCATATTAACTAATAATGAAACTAAAATAATGTATATAAGTGAAATACAACTCTCACCTTAAAAAATGATTTTATAAGATTGAGTTAGATTTATAATTTATATTCTAAGATTGTCTTCTAAGTACTTACAGAAATTAAAATAATAAACTTTTGATAGATGTGTAGATGACACAATTTTTTTTTTTATATAAAAGAATCACCCTTAAAATGTTATATTTTAATGGTTTTTTTTTATTTTGTTTTATATTTTATAATTTTTTTCAACTTTTTTTTTTGTTTAGGTTTGTAGGTGAACCCAACAACTTGGTTACATGTCACCTATTTTATATTATTTTATTTTATTTTTATTTTGTAGAACTATATAGATCAAGTTTATTTGTATATCCAACTCTACTTATACTTGGGTGAGCATCCAATGGTCGATCAATGATTAAGAGCCTACCACATAAGTCAAATTTATTGTCAAGTCCTTCAATGCTTGAGAATTGATGCTTGGATTCTCATTACAATTAAATGAGTATCCAAATGGAGACTGAGTCTTGAAATCGGACCTTAAGATTATAAATGTACACAATTCCCTTGACTTGAGCCCATAGGGGGAAAGCTAGCTTACATGAATCCAACTTATTTATCTAACTTCTGATTTTGGAGGGGGTTCGACCTCTTGGTCATTGAATCAAAGGGGCAAAGAGGAGGACTATTGGAAATTGACCCACTTCATTTTTTTTTTTCACTCGTTAGAATGATCTACAACCTCTTCAGGAAGGGTATAAGGATTGGAGTGATAAAAAGATCATGGTTTGAATCTTTCCACTAACATAACTAATTAGTTAATATTTGTCGTAAAAAAAATTCTCAAGTTCGAAAGGATGAGGAGTTTGACTCTAGGAGATCGATCCCTTTTCGTTGATTTCACTAGTTAGAATGGTGGATAGCCCGTTAAAATATGCGAGGGAGAAGAGGTTGGTTCTAAAATATTTGCTCATTTCATTGGTCCACTGGCTAGGATGGTCCATATGAATCCTTTTAATCTAAAGTTCAAACGAATGAAGAGGTTAGCTCTTGGGGATTATTGACATTTCATTTGCTAATGGTGCTGGATATGTGTAAGGATAATTTCCAATGCATATAGTTATTGGTAATTTTTAAAACTATATTAGATACTTATTTGTAATTTCAAAAACATGCCAAGAACCTATTAGTAATGTATGAAGGATTTTTCTCTTGATCACATTATCAATTTCATTATACATTTTGATTCTTTCTCTCTCTCTCTCTCTCTCTCTCTCATATTTCCTTTTCTTACATAGAATTTGTGATAAAAATTGTGGCGTATAGATAACATTGCTTTATATGTGGGTAGGTAAATAATCCCAATGAACTTTATAATTTTATGTGATTTCTCCTATGTTTCTCCACTACTTAATAACGGGAGCAAGGATAGGTTAAGAGGAGCTTATCTTTATTCTAGTTCATTTCAAAATTTTGATCGATTCAGTATCTGAACTCATCAATCTGGTCAAGACCTCAAGTATATGAGATAGAATTGGATCAGCCTGGTTTTTTTTAACTTAATATATCAATCTTTCCATTATCTAAAGTCAAATTCAAGAATAAAAGAAACATAAAATTTAAATTAAGGTATATTATAAAATACGTATTTTAAAATAAATAATATCATTACAAATATAATATCATGTTTGTTTGGATATAAGAAGGAGGAAAAGTGTGTTAATATAGTTAGACTACTAAGGAGTTAGTTAATTAGTTAGAGGAATTTATTTGTTATAAATAAAGGGAGAAGGATAGGAGAGAGGGAGATCTAATCAGTTTTGTAGATTGAGCATTAGCTCTTTGTGGAAGGAGTAATCCTTTGTGAAGGGGAAACCCTTGGAGGAGAGTTTTCTCCTATTGTTCTATATTTTTAGTCTATTAAATAAAATTCTGCCAGATTCTTTCTTTTATTTGCCATACCAACTGCTGGGTTTATATCAATTGGTCCGACCTGCCGGATTTTGGAGGAAGAGCCAGTGTTCTTGATGGAGGAAGGGAAAATTTGGACTATGAAGATGGAGTTGCCAGCTTTCACGGGGACCAACCCAATTGGTTGGATTTCGAGGGCTGAAAAATTCTTTGAGATACAAGAAATTCATTCGTTCCATAAGCTGCAATATGCATTCATGAGCATGGAGGGTGTTGGGATGCGTTGGTTTTACATATAGAGCCAAAAGAACCCAGATTTAGATTGGGAATCATTTTCCACAGCTTTGATCAAAAGATTCAGAGATCACTTTGGTAACCTTGTCTTAGGAAGATTGAGTATCTTGAAGCAAGAGTTGACTGAGATGGAAACCATCAAAAAAATGGAGACTACCACAATGTTCTTCAAAGAGAGGACAAGCAATGAATCTGAGCTTAAGCAAATATTGCAGCAAATGGTGAAGAATCAAGAAATCAAACAAGAACTCGATGGGTCATTGAAGCAGATGGTGAAGAATCAAGAAATCGAACAAGAACTCGATGGGTCATTGAAGAAGGTGTTTGTGAGAGAGACAACCCATTTGCTGGGGTTGTAGCAACATTCTTGCAAGGCTAGCATTTCAGGTTTAAAGCATAAATCGAAAGACCACCCAATGTCTCAAGTTGGAAACCTTCCATGGGCTCGAATTGGATCTTTGTTTCGAACTCCAACATTATACCTCATACAACACTGGGGTCCAGTTGACTGCAAGGGCCTTGGATCTATGGCTGAAGCTCAACCATGGAGCCAAGGTTGAAGAAAGGTATTGAACCAGTTATGCTCCCACCACCAAAGCCACCAGATCTCAGTTTGCAGGCAGGAACAGTGGGTAATTCCCAGTTAAGCTACAAGTGGTGAAGTTGTCCTCATGCAATCAGAAAAATTCAACCTTGAGGACACGATTGTTTTTAGGAGGGGTGTATTGTTAGGATATAAAGAGGAGGAAGAGTGTGTTAATATAGTTAGACTACTAAGGAGTTAATTAATTAGTTAGAGGAGTTTACTTGTTATAAATAAAGGGAGAAGGATAGGAGAGATGGGGATCTAATCAGTTTTGTAGATTGAGCATTAGCTCTTTGTGGAAGGAGTAATCCTTTGTGAAGGGGAAACCCTTGAAGGAGAGTTTTCTCCTATTGTTATGTATTTTCAGTCTATTAAATAAAATTCTGCCAGATTCTTTCTTTTCTTTTGCCATACCAACTGTTGGGTTTGTATCAATGTTATACAAAATATTATCTATTGAATCAAAATATTTTATTATTAATACAAGTACGTTAATGAGTTCTATCTATCTATTTATCTATTTATATATAAAAGAGATTTGGTTACTATAAAAATAATTTTAAAAGAATTATTTCTCATTTTTATCATTTATTTTCTTAAAATCTAAGAAAGTATATGATAGGGTCCCAAGAAAAGTTTTATGATGGACTCTTAAGAAGAAAAAAGTATCATTAAAATATGTAAATACAATCAAGGATATGTATGATGAGACTACCATGTGTATGAAAGCTTGTAATGGAGCATCAAGTTATTTTCCTATCACGGTATAGGTGTACACCAAGGTTCGACTTTTAGTCCTTATCTCTTTGCCTTAGTGATGAATGAACTAATAAAAGACATTCAAGAGGAAGTGTCGTAGTGTATGCTTTTTGAAGATGATATTGTGTTACCGAAAATGGTGTTAATAGGAAACTTGAATTGTAGAGAAACATTTTGAAGTCTAAAATAAAAGATATTCAAGAGGAAGTGTTGTAGTGTATGCTTTTTGAAGATGATATTATGTTACCGAAAACGGTGTTAATAGGAAACTTGAATTGTAGAGAAATACTCTGAAGTCTAAAGGATTCATGTTAAGTCAGAGAAAGACTGAGTATATGAAATGTGAGTTTTCATTGGTAAGAGATGATGATCAAGACCGCGTGCATCTACTTGGTCAAGAGGTACCCAAGAAAGATGCATTTAGATACTTGAGATCAATTTTGCAAAAAGGTGGAGAGATTGATGAAGATGTAAATCATACAATCAAACCAGGGTGGATGAAATGATGGATTGCATATGGATTATTGTGTGATCGCAAAGTTTCTCTTAAGCTAAAAGGAAAATTTTATAGGACAACTGTAAGACCTGTAATGTTATATGAAGCTTAATGTTGGCAAGCACATAACAACATGAACATAAAATAGAGGTAGTTGAAATGAGGATGTTAAGATGAATGTGTGATTATACGAAGATGGATAAGATAAAAAATGAAAATATTCGATGAAAGGTAACAGTAATATTGGTGAGTGAAAGAATGAGGAAACATAAATTGAGGTGGTTTGAACACATAATGAGATGACTCTTGGATGCTACCGTAAGAACAAAAGTTTGTTACCAAAAGCGTGACATAAAGAGAAGTAGAGATAGACCGAAACTTACCTTGAAAAGGTAGGTAAGCAAAATTTAATGGAATGAAATATAGATTGGCAGACGGTGTGTCTTAGAACGGAGTGAAGAAAAATTATAAACTTGGTGGAGGGTTAGACTCATTGTTATCTTTATGTTTCATATTATCTCTTTTTAGTTCTTTTCCTCTTCATCTCCTCTATCTTTCTTTCCATCTTATTGGTGTTTACCTTTTTTTTAAACCTCCTCATATCTATCATTTGGTTTATTTACCACCGATTCCAATTAATTTGGATTAAAGGTGTTGTTGATATTGATGATGTTGATATATTTTTTTTAAATTTAATAATTAAGATTAATTATATGAATGATAAAGATAAAGAATAACTTATTACTTATGGAGTAACTTAGTTCCTCCTCTCTTTATATACCTAGCTGAACGGATTAAGATAGAATACCGCAAGAAAGCAACAGTTTACGGGATATTTAAGACAGGATCAAGTTGACGAAGGCGTAATTAACTATATTAATTGATTAATTATTTGATGAACATAAGCATATTTGACTTACGACTAGTACGGCACAAACACAAGTGAAGTGAATCACAGGTTACAAATTTGTTTATTTTGTCTATGTTTTCCCCCTGTTGATTCGATGGTTTTTATGATAAAGAGTTCACGTGACATATGTGATGTTATCACACGTTCCTCCACCTTCTCAGACAAAAGTAACGATACAATATGCATTACATGACTATAATTATGGTTAACTTTCTGTTTTATTTTCCTTTAGTTTATTGTATTTATTTGTTGTTTTCCCCCTTTCCTTCGGCCATGGGTTTCCCAGGTGAGCTGTATTGTTTCGTGAAAATAACAGCAGACATTGCGACAATCTGATGCTAGCTAAATGCTAATGCAATCAATATTCACCAAGATGGAGTAGTCACATACTGTTAACAATTATTCTGAGTATAGTTTCAACTTTTAAGTAATAATAATACTAGTAGCTGCAGTATGTAATGATAAACGTTCCATTCTCTCTTCCAAATTGAGTAATCCACATGTATATATGCATTGAGAATTGAGACATACATACTTCTAATTAAGTAAACACAGAGATACGAAGATTTAATTCACAAATGGCAAAGTATATTGTGTCGTTGAATGGGCACTCTACTTTTACAACAAATTCCAAAACATGGGGACCCTGAAGGAGTTATAGGACAAGTCTATTCTTTGAAAAAAAAAGGAGGTAAATAGGTAAAGAGAAGGCTTGGACCTTTATGTTCCAAAAGTTGTCAAAGGCAAAGCGCAAAGCACCTTATAATCAATTTTTATTGGTGTAGCATAAATGGTGATGACCCACATGCAGGTTTCTACATCTCACAAACCCTGTGTGTGAGTGTGTCCCAATAACTTTTGAACCCTCCTCTCTCACCTTTAGATAACTGCCACGTGATTTCAGGTTCCATATTGCCCCTTGAACTCTCTCCTCTCATCATCTTTGGTTCATCAATCATCAAATTAAAAATGGATTATAAAGAACTTTCTCGGTTTTCCTGAAAGAAGAACCTTTGTGACTTTGTCCATTTCTGCACTGCCAAAAATCGTTTCAAAATTGAACAAGAAAAGAAGAAAGCTTCTCTTGCCAACAAGTTATTCCACTCCCTCTCCTTGAATAAGGACACCCCCCAGATGAATCTTCTTGTTCTGTTCCTGTCTATTTGGGTGCTAAGCATTTCGTTTTCCTCACCAACTCTTCTTGCTGCTTCCTCCATTTCTCTTTCTCAAAATGCACAAGCTGAATCTCCAGGTACTCTACCTACAATTCCTTTGTTTATTTTAATTCTTTTTATGAGTTAGCATTGGTTCTAAACACTAGAATATTTTGAACTTGAAACACCAAACTACAAAACCTCTGCTGTTTTTACTTTCTATTTTCTCTCTCATCGTGCATTTTCCTTGAATTATGGTTGGTGTCATCATTTTCATGATATATTCAAGTGTGGTTTCTGAAAAGTGCAATCCTGAAATTAAAGGACAGTAAATTTTGCGTTGTTTGGTGCTCAAGTCCATGGAAAATAATAAAACCTTCATTGGTAATGGTAAATTCTGATAAAAATAAGATTGTTTCCTCAGTTTTGCATTTTTAATAGGCATTAACATGCTACTTTGGCTGAGGGAAACCTCCTCATACACTACATGATTAATAGAAATAGCAGAAGACATGAATTTAACGTGATTCAACACATCTTATCTATGTCTACGAGAACATCTCAACAAATATGTATCACCCTACAAACCTGAGTCTCTCACTCAAAAGTAACAAAGAATGATAATCACTATCTCACTTCTCCTAGAGTCACGTCTCTTTTGCTTGGGCATATGACCCCCTCTTCAAATTGGGTAGTTCTTCTCACCTCAAGAACCTCTATTTATAATGTGGTGAAGGACTTCTGAAGATTTGTTGAATAAGCACTAATTGATTGCTTACTATAATTCAAAGAGTCACCTCTCTTAGAAATTGTCATCACACACATTCCAGTAGTCTCAACCTTTTACTTTTCAATTTGTTGTTTCTCAAAATCACACCTGAATTAAAGGTTGAGAATTTTGAATTGACATTCCAAGCAACTTATTGAGTCATCTCCCTACCAATTTGTTCATATTAAATTTATTTTCATGAGTTGTAATCCCCCATCAACATTTTATTTGATGTGAATTCTTATATAAGTTCAGTATATGCTGCTTAATGAGTTGCAGTGTTGTCCTATATTGAAACAGGAATTCAGGAGGTTAGAACAGTGCACCACCAGAATTTGAATAAGAGAATTCTAATAGCACTAGTTGCTTGTTCTGCTCTTCTTGGTGGAGTCTTCCTATTCTTGTTATATGTCTGGTTCCGTCAACATAAAAACTTAAGATGCTCCAAAAGTATAAGCCAAGAAACCATTGGTATGACTATTTTCTCTGGTGAAACTTTTATTTGGGTCTTCTTTTTGCTTTTGCACAGTGGTAATGCAAACATAGAAAATTACTTTTCCACTGCTCATTCATTTATTTATTGAACTCGCAGAGGCTGCAAAAGGGGAAACCATAAGCTCGGTTAATGCTAAACTGAACTACTCTAGGATGGCAGACAAAAAGAGTTCAGTTGGTATTTTTGACTATCAGCTGTTAGAGGCTGCAACAAACAGCTTTAGCACAAGTAATATTATGGGTGAGAGTGGTTCTAGAATTGTTTACAGAGCTCGTTTTGATGAACATTTCCAGGCAGCTGTGAAGAAAGCAGATAGTGATGCTGATAGAGAATTTGAGGTGATGGTCCTTCAGAGTTAGATTTGAGTATGTATTTCCTGGGATCTGATTGATATTCCCCTTTACTGATTTCACCTTTAGTTATTGCACTAAATTGCAGAATGAATTGAGTTGGTTGAGCAAGATACGGCATCAGAATATCATAAAACTTATGGGTTATTGTATTCATGGTGAATCGAGGTTTCTTGTTTATGAATTGATGGAGAATGGATCTCTGGAATCTCAATTGCGTGGTACATTTTTCATTAATGTTGATCAAGATAGAAAAAAAATCTGATATTAGGAAATTAATTATCATATGTTGCTCTTATTGGTATCAACAATTGTAGGGCCTAATTGGGGGTCATCTTTAACTTGGCATCTCAGGTTAAGAATTGCTGTTGATGTTGCCAGGTGAGTTTATGATACTTATTCTACTTAAGACTAATTTAATGTCCCTTGTCTTGTCTATATTGTCTAATGCAAATTGTCTGTTAGAGCATTAGAATATCTCCACGAGCACAACAATCCTCCTGTGATTCATAGAGACCTAAAAACCTCTAATGTTCTTCTGGATTCTAACTTCAATGCCAAGGTTAGATTGTGACTTGTTAAACTTACATGTCAATTAGTTAATTATATTATTTACTTTCCTTTACTGAGTTTTGTGAATTACAGTTATCAGATTTTGGATTTGCTATGGTTTCGGGAATGCAACACAAGAACATTAAGATGTCAGGAACTTTAGGATATGTGGCTCCTGAGTACATATCACATGGTATACAAGAATATTTATTATCATAAAAAAGTCATAACATAAACCTTGTTATGCTGTTGCTTCTTTCTTGAATCAGGTGGTTGTAGTATTAGTCTTTCCTTAGAAAATTACTTCTCTCTACCCTTTGACCTTCTGTTGAGATGCTTCATTGCTCCTTTTTTTGTTGTGATTTATAATATAAAGGAAGATAATCCAATTAAGAGGAATAGAGGAAGCTGGTAGACCTAAAAGAATGTTTGAATTGATCGAAAGGGATGAAATGAAGTGGAATAGAATGAGATGTAATCATTTATTCCATGTTAAAATAACTGAACAATGGAATGGTAACTTTGTTCCCTTCCATTCTATTCTACACCATTCCCTTCCTACATTTTTCATTCCATTCATCATTAGACATTCAATTAAACGTAGCCTTAGAAAACTTGTGGAACAAATTATTAAGACGTCGTAGATCCTAATGATGTCAATTGATTCATGTAGCAGATTAAGCCAAGTAGGAATAGTTTTGGTTATTGTACAAGTACTGAAGTACCAGCTTACTTTTGTTGGGAAAAAGGGGTACATTAGTGAGTTGTTTCCCATTAATCACTTTAAGCTAACTAGAACTTTCGAACTTGATCTTTTTTTTTTTTTTTTTTGTTTCCTTTTCCTTCAAAACGAATATAAAAATAGCCAGCTTTTCAGGTAAACTAACTGATAAGAGCGATGTCTATGCTTTTGGGGTTGTCCTTCTAGAACTCCTAACCGGGAAAAAACCCATGGAGAACATGACCTCGAACCAATATCAATCCCTTGTATCATGGGTATGAAATCTCATGCCTTTTTAATGGAGAGTTCTGAAGATAACTTCAGTTCTGCAGTACTTGATGGTCACAACTTTCAACTTGCAGGCCATGCCTCAGCTAACCGACAGATCCAAGCTTCCAAGTATTCTGGATCCTGTTATCAGAGACACAATGGACTTGAAGCATTTGTATCAGGTTCATTGACTAGAAGCTCCGTAATCACAAATTTTCCTGCCTAGTGATAAATGCTATACATCTTAAGTTCATGTTAACATTCTGCAGGTTGCTGCAGTGGCTGTACTCTGCGTGCAATCAGAACCAAGTTATAGGCCACTAATAACAGATGTGTTGCACTCTCTTATCCCTTTGGTACCAGTTGAGCTTGGAGGGTCACTAAGAGTTACAGAACCAATCAGCTCAGAGAACTCTCATTGATATTAAAAAAGGTCAAATTAATTTTTTTTACTCCTTAAATTTATTTTTTAAATTCAATTTGATTTTCTAACTTTTTTGGATTCAATTTGGTCATCTAATTTTTTAAATAGATTCAATTTGATCATTTAGTCTAAATGGCAAGAAATCACACTTTGTAACGGTTCAAAATTGTTATAAAATGATTTTAAACCGTCACAAAATACACATTTTTCAAAGAAATAAATTAATTTTAAAAATTAGAGGAACAAATTGAATTAAAAAAAATTAGAGACCAAATTGAATTTATTTTAAAAATTAGAGAATCAAATTAAACCTAAATAATAAATTAGAGGAATAATAGATTAATTTAACCTATTGAAAAATTGTGTTTTCATTTTTCAACTATGGTATTTGTGCACTTTATTAACATTTTATTATTGTAATTATTACAAAGAGCCAAAGAGGATTATGCAATTGTAATTATTCATGATTGCGATTTGGTTCTTCTTTTAGTCGTAAATCATGGTGATATTACCATCTTTACAAGCTATGAGGACACTCTTAAGATTAATTTGGTGGCTGTCTAGCTGAAAGATGCTTTTGTTTTGTGGGCATTCAGGACGAATGCAACTATCAATCATTAATCTTTTTTTTCTTTTTTTTTTTTATAAAAAAAGAACATATCTACGGGGTTTTCATCATGATTACTGCTTCTAGTCTTCTTTCATTAAAATCGTGTTCAACCTTATTGTATAAGTTTACAGTTAGTTACATGATAGTGAGGAAATTAAAAAGTTGGATATTATATGGCTCAGTCTTATACTAAAAAAAAAAATAGGAGGCATATGGGTTACATAGGTCTTATTTTATTGATTTCTTAACCAAAGTTAAGTGGAAGTTGGATAATAGGAAGTCTTCCACAAATGTCAAACTCGTCTTTTCCTATTTTTTTTTTTTTTAATTTTTAGTCTGAGACTTTCAATATCTTGAAGTCACAAAGTTCAAAAGACTCAGACTTGATACTTAAAAAAAAAAAAAAAAAAAAAGCTCTTCGCCACTTAAACCAACACATGTTGGTCCATATTTCTTTGGTATGGAAAAGAGTTACAGTTAAAAACTTCTTTTAAAAATATTTTTCACATTATTGTCTCTCTTGATAATTGAGAAAAAAGACAATGGAGGCGAGCATCCTTGCTAGGATCAAACTCACAGCTTGATGTATAATGTCCCGAATCTTTTTTATTCCGATGGATACTCGTTCTTCCAATTCGGCTTTTTGGCTAACAAATTTGTTTTAAAGTCAAACTCATGGAAAACAACAAGAACGAGCTAGAAAACAGAGAAAAAAGTATAATCCAAGATTGCGTTCTCGACTTTGTTTTTTTATGTATACACAATTTCTCGAGATTAACGATTCTGAGTTCTGAGTACTATAAATTAACCTGCATGCTTAATCATTGGTTTGGATTCCACAGATATGAACGCGCGGAGAATGTAAAATTCCTCGAACCATGTTTGTAAGAATTTCATGTTCCTTCGTAATCATCAATTTCATGGAGTTTAGTCACTTTCCCAACAACCAATTGCTTACTCAGCTTTAGCATATGCTTTATAACTTCTAAATGGATCTGATTAGGATATTTGTCATACCATTTTGACAATAATGTTCATTTGACAAAGATTATCTGAATTAATCACGAAAAACATAGTCACTGCCATCAGACAGATGATTTGTGCTAGTGCATCTAAATTTCTAGTAGAATACTCGAGAAGTTTCTTGTTCCCAACAAAATCCCTAGCAACTACATAAATCTTAACGAACAGAACACTCATCATGATGCCGTGATCGGAACTTATGTTAGCTTCTAAGTATATTGACCCGATTTAGATAAACTTCTTAGCAAGAACTTATATACTTTTTCTAATAGTTCTTTCAGCTAAAATTTTCAAAAACTGAATTTAATAAATTAATTTTAACTTATGAAAGAAAAATATTTGATTTACTTCATTTTCTTCTCTTATAAATATTGTGATGTGATAAAGCTGATTTAAATTGTGACCCATTTATCATTTTATACTCACTCCAGATCAACAATGTAAGTAGTACCGAGATGAGAGATATGAAGTTCCAGCAAGAGAAGAATAGGGCATAATTGAAATGCATTATAGTAAAAGAAAACAAGAGAAGAATATGCATAATACAAATTCAATTTACTATGCCTCGATAGAAAACAATTGTTACGATACTACCAATGAGTGAGATCACTAACAGCCAAGACCGCATGTTTTGTATGTTTTTTCCCACTTGACCTTGATGACCTACTTATATACTCTTACCAATGAGTTTAGAACAGCCTGCTCCCATTTCTATTTTCTACCTCCCCCACCCCACCCTGCACTCCAAGGACACAGGGACACCATGACATTATCAAGCTGGATTTGTGTTAATAATTCAAAGACCATGCTTCTCCAGATTGTCCATCCTGGTGGCCATGTTGAACTCCATGACAGACCAGTGACTGCCGCTGAGATTATGTGCCGGTATCCAAGATGCCATGTTGCATATCCATATGTGTTTCAGCAACCATGGGCAGTTGTTGAACCAGAGACAATGCTCATGCTTGGACAAAAGTACTATGTAGTACCAAATAGCACAATAAGAAAGCTTCAAAGGCTTTCTCCAAGGAGCTCTCCTTCTCCTTCTCCTGCTCGCATAATTGAAATCAGTTCTTCAGTTGATGAAATTAGAAACACGCAATCCAGCAAAGAGGAAGATGATGTTATGCTCTCCACTTGTTGTGTCTTCAGGAATAAAAGCAGTGCAAAGCAATCCAATATCTACAAGCAATATTCCAAAAATAAGAGCAAGAAATCTGAAATCAGAGCAGATGTAAGAAATTTGAGTCTAAATATTAATAATGATAAGAATGGTGGTTTATCTCATGATAGTTGTTTCGTGAGCCTGTTTAATGGAGGCAGGACTAAAGCAAATGTTAGTGATATGGCAAAAGAAACAAGAACATCATCAAGCAGTGCTTACCTTTGTGATGGCAATAATACATTAACCAGGAAGAGGACAAAAGATCTGACAGGGAATGGGTTAAGAAGCTCTCCTAAGAATGTATGGTCTTCTGAGCATTGGCAACCGAGTCTAGATAGTATCACTGAAGAATGAAATAGATTTGGTGGCCGTGGAAATCTTGGCTGCTGATGATATCCAATGATCTACTTTTTATTTATTGGTTTCTCATCATACATCTTGTATACTTTTAGGTACAATAATGCTCCCTCAGCTGCATGGTCTGCTGCTTTCTTTTTTCCATGAGGGGCACCATAGCACTCTATTATGTTTCTCGATGCTTCTATCTCTATAATAACCTTGAAGGTGAACCTGAGATAAACATCAACTAGTCACTGAGAATAACAAAAATAAAATTTATAATTATATTTCCTTCAGTTTCATGTTTGCCACTCATGATGAAAGTTTCATCATGAGTGGCAAACAGAAGCAGCAAAATAGTAGCTGTTTAGGAATATCATGCATTTACTATCATAAAGGACACTTGTTCCAAGTTTATTCAAATCTTGGATGATGCCTAGTCAAGTAATTGAACAACTTTCATGGCAATCAGTGACTAGATCAAGACAAATAAGCAGCAAAATAGTAGCTGTTTAGGATTATCATGCATTTACTATCATAAAGGACCCTTGTTTGAACAACTTTCATGGCAATCAGTGACTAGATCAAGACAAATAAGCAGCAAAATAGTAGCTGTTTAGGAATATCATGCATTTACTATCATAAAGGACCCTTGTTCCAAGTTTATTCAAATCTTGGATGATGTTTAGTCAAGTAATTGAACAACTTTCATGGCAATCAATGACTAGATCAAGACAAATACAAGTTAGATACCAGCATGAAATGGAATAAATCTTATGAGCAAGAATGAAATGAAATAAATTTGCATGCCATTACAATTTCTGACTTTTCATTTCATACCTGGCTATGAGCTGTTTATATAAGACATCTTGATTGAGAAATAGAATATGATACTTATTCATTATACATTCCCCATATTGTGTACTGGGATAGACAGTTTCAGGATAACACAAGTCATAATAACAGAGAAAAGTCACTTTTCTCTTTAATAGAACCTGCTTTGCGATAACAAAGCTAAAATGTGAGCTTGCAATTGCCAACATACAAAATGTGGCCTACTATTTGTCAGTTAATCATAATTGTAACTTCTAAGTACTCATTTGTATACAAACACTATTTAAGCACCACAATGTAGAAATATTCAGTAGGAGGGAAAGTACAAACACTAATTAAACATCAAGTAGCTGGTAGACATACATTCTCTTATGACTTGGGCCTTCCTCTTTGCAACATTCAAATATTGGGGGTTTACAACGGTTCGCAGCGCAGATCTCGTACAAAGTAGACCTAGCAGTTCCTTTCTTCATACCTAAAATCAAAGGGGTTATAATTTTGATAAAAGAAGCATTTTTGGAAAAAAAAAAAAAAAAAAAAAAAAAAAAAAAAAAAAAAAAG
>PYAF01000511.1:391790-412339 GCA_007407185.1 Glycine tomentella | reverse complement strand
AAAAAAAAAAAAAAAAAAAAAGTAGAACTATAGACTATAGGGGAGGATAAGATATCCTCCAAAAGAGACAAACCTAAGTCAAAAACAAAAAAGAACTTTCTAATGAACTAAATCAATAACAAAAAGGTTCTCCACCAGCAACAACTTGAGGATCTAGCACATAGTAATGACGAATGAATAATGACAATGAAGAACAATTTTTAAAAAGTCCAAAAGATAGGCAATTTATTTATGTGACCAAAAAGAGCTTCACATCAACACAAAGATAGAAGAAGCATACTTGAAAGAGAAAACAACCAGACAAGGCAAAAGCAATTCTGTTGTACCTTCTTCTGTCTGAGTTGGAGAGGTTGTGTTGCCACAAGACTGAATCTTTTGGTTAGATGAAGATGAAGATGTGTCTTCAACGACAATGTTTCCCATTCCCAAGGAGGGATTTTTGACAATGTCTTTATCAGAAGCAACGAACTTCAATCTCTGGTTGGGTTTCGCTTCACAGCTTTAGCAGCAGCTCTGCTACAAGAATTGTTCATTTTACCCTGCAAAAAGAAAGAACGCCTTTGAACCCAACAAAAAGAAGCAATATTTGCACAAACGCAATTGTAAAATAATAAAGAAAAAAGAAAACCTTAGAGTTGGTGATTCGAAAGGGGTCGATTGGAGGAAGGTGTTTGAGATTAACAGCAAAATTGGGCGCGTGGGAGCAATTGTTTTCCATGTTTATTTGTCTTGTCCTGCGCAAGAAACGAGTTTGCAGTTTGAGATGACAGAATAAAAGGCAAAGTGGTGTTGAAGTTAAATGAAGAGATAGAAAAACAAACAAATGACGCAAGCAACGACAAGCACCACCATACTGTTATTTCTCATTCTATCTTGCAAATTGCAATGCAGTGAAATGAGTCAGCGCCACAGTGATGGCACTTTCCTATTATGGTGTGTTTGATTTTACACTTTATGTCCTTTCCGGAAATAAGAGCTTATTCAGTTCGCTAGACTTTTATAATCTATAACCTCCAATAAAATATTTATTTTAAAATTTTAGTATTTTTTTACTTAAAGTGTCACATCATTTTTTAAATTTCCTTTATTTTTTATTTTAATAATAAATCTTATTTTAGATCTTAATTTTTTTTAATCCTAAAAAAATTGATTATAAATTAATTTTATGAAAATAAGGTAAAAAATTATTTTTTTTGAAATAAATATAAATCTTTGACAATTCTTTTACGAGAAACAAATCTTTATCTTATTTCAATAATAAATCTTAAAAAAAATCAGATTTTAAAGTTATAATTTCCTTCCAAAATCCTTTATTAAAGATGATATACTTTAATCGAACATATTATATATAAAAGTTAAGTGTGCAGTTCAGTAGTATTTATGTTTAAAGGAATTTCAAATCCTAAAGAGAACAGTATAATTAGAGTTTAATTTTATGAAGCGATAGTGTATATCTTTTTGTAATCAAAAGTCATTATATATATATTATGTTAAATTAAAAATTTATATAAAAAATAAAAAATAACAATATTAAAAAATATAATTGTTTTATAATTTTTTATACCACGACAATAACAAAGTTTTATCTTATGTGATGAAATCAATTACATAGATGACATGATATTATTCATCATGCACAATTATATTTTTTGTAGTGATGTTTTATTTCATTCACTATTATAATTTAATTAATATAAATAACATAATAGTATTTTAGAAAGATGAACTTTAAACGCATTATAAATATTTTTATCGCTGCTTAAAATAATTTATTCATGTTTAGACAACAAAAAATCGAGTAATTTTTTTTTATCATTATGATAATGTATAGAATTTTAAAACATATAGAATACATAAATAATTGTTAATAAATTTCATAATAACAATAAATAAATGTTTTATATGTTAAGATAAGTTTTGATGAATTTTAAATAATTGAGTAGAATTTCGATGAAACGTTAATAACTTGTTTACCCAATCCTATGATACTTTTCATCAAAATTCCATTTTTTGACGATCGCGAAGTTGAGTGGAGAATTGAACGTTGTCACAAATTGGTTAGAAAAGCTCTACAAATGCAAAAAGTGATGAAAAAAAATCCTCATTGATTGATTATTCTAGAGCAAAAAGGTAAGACAAATTGATGATAAGTGATAACATCGGCAAAAAAGAAAAACCCTCCCCAACCATGGACTGTGTTGCACAATCTCGAATTGTTGGATATTATTGTAAAGCCCTTGCATTCTTCAAAATCCAAATGAGATTTGAGACATACGTCAAGGGCAATGTAACAAAAATGTCTATTTCTCTTCTTTTATTTTGTCTTCTAAACCTAAACCTAAGTTCTGGCAGCAACACTCAAACTAAACTGTGTAGTGTTGCTGCATTGTCTCAATGTCAAGTCCCTTGAGTTTGACGACAGACTCAACATGGCCTTTTAGTGTGTGAAGCTCCCTTAGCCTTGCAACTTCAGCACGCTTCTTGGCTTGTTCTGCAAGTTCAGACAATTCCCTGTAGTTGTTCTTTTCATTCAACATTTCCTCCGTTTCAGGTGGATTCAGGCCATGCAATGTGCGTTGAGCTGCAGCCCACTGTGCTTCTCTCTCTCCCTTTCCATAATCCTTCTTTGTGGTGAAAGCAACCTGATGGATGCATAAAAAAGGTCAGAGAGTCAGAGAAATATATATTCACATAAAAACCTTGAGATTGTGATGTTACCCTATTCTCAGTTATATTATTCCATGCTTTCCCAGTCAATGCATATCGGATGATGAACTTGAGTATATCCATGGGTATGTAGAAAACAATGCTGTAGAGCCAAATGACAGCAGCCCAACCCCATCCAATCCCTTTCATTTTTGCAAATCCCCAGTTTGCATACACAGCTATCACCGTGGCAATCTAATTAAGAAATAATAGTCCATATATAAAGCACTCGTTAGTTAATGCAATGAAAGCAAACCCATTTGAATTTGATTGCAACTCACGTACGTACCAGTTGTGCTATGAAAAAGGCAACAAGAAGAAACATGCCAGGACGTTCAACATAAGACCAGCTCCTTGACCGTGTAACAAAGATGAGAGCCTGACTTACAATACTCACTTGAAGGTAAACAGCTGCTGTGAGCTCACTGTGGTTCTCCCTGATGGATCTCACGCCAAATTTATCCTGCACGTATATATAATGTTATTAATTAATTATTTTGCAACCGATATTATTTCATTTTAAAGAAAATTATCTCACCGAGAAGAAATCAGATTCATGAGCAGCCCAGAAGAATACAACAGTCATGACAGCGAGGTAGGTACCAAGCACAATTCCAGTGACAAAAATCTCTCTGAGCTTCCATGAATCTGGCACAGGAGATGGCTTGACCCTATCCTTGGAAATGGTCATGATGGTGCCATCATTGAGTATGGCAATGATCAAAACCATAAAAGGTGAGAAGTCAAACTTCCAGATGAGAGCAAGCAGCATAAAGCCCAGCACTATTCGGATTGTTATAGAGACAGCATATATGGTGTAGTTCTTCATTCTCTGGAAGATGGCTCTACTTGTCAACACTGCACTCACAATCACACTCAAGCCAGGCTCCGTGAGGACTATGTCAGATGCACCTCGAGCTGCATCAGTTGCGTCGGCCACCGCAATTCCAATATCTGCTCTCTTCAGCGCAGGAGCATCGTTCACACCATCTCCTGTCATCCCACATATGTGATCCCTTTCCTGAAGTCTCTTCACAATCTCATACTTGTGCTCTAGATAGATGCATAATTTGAAATTAATTAATGATATAATTAAGCATGTATATATGCATGCATGTGAAAATTGAATTGGATTGAATTTAATTTAATTTAATTTACCAGGGAAGACACCAGCAAAGCCATCAGCCTTCTCAATAAGTTCATCAACTGGAAGGCCAGCAATGGACTCATCCTTGTGCTCACCAAGGAGAGAGGAAGAAGGGTACATGTTGCTTCCCATGCCAAGCCTGCGACCAGTTTCTTTACCAATGGCTAGTTGATCACCAGTGATCATCTTAACGTTCACTCCCAGATTGAGAGCACGCCTTATGGTCTCAGCACTGTCATGCCTTGGTGGGTCAAAAAGTGGCAACAAACCAACAAACGTCCACGGTCCTCCTGCACTCTCCTTGCTCTTTTCTGGCACTTCCTGTGAATCCAATCCAATCCAATCAATTCAACCCATGATTTGAAGAGAAACAACAACAACAACAACAACAACAATAATAATAATAATAATAATAATAATAATAATAATAATAATAATAATAATAATAATAATAATAATAATAATAATCATAATTGAACTCACTTGTTTGGAAACAGCAAGGGAACGAAGACCGCGATCAGCAAACTTATCAATGATGGAAAGAGCCTTCTTCTTGACGTCTTCCCGAAGCTTGCAAAGTTCGATAATCTGCTCTGGTGCACCTTTGCTTACTCGGTGCCAGTTACCGTCGGTGTCGATGTATGTTATGGCTGTGCGCTTGTCGACTGGATTAAAGGGTAGGAAATGCACCTCTGTGATGCCATCTCTGGCCTCCTTTGGATCACCCAACATTCCAACAATGCAAGCATCAATAGCATCTTGGTTCTCCACCCTGGAGGCCCTAGCTCCAAGCAACATCACCATATCCTTGTCAGCATCTCTGGCGAAAACCTCAATCAAACTCTTGTCCACTGTAAGCTTGTTGAGTGTTAGAGTTCCGGTCTTGTCGCTGCACAAAACATCCATTCCAGCCATCTCCTCAATGGCTGTCATCCTCTTGGTGATAGCACCTTGCTCCGACAGCCTGTGGGAACCAATGGCCATTGTAACCGAAAGGACTGTTGGCATGGCAATGGGAATCCCTCCAATGAGAAGCACAAGGAGGTTGTTGATTCCGCTCCTATACTTGCGTCGCTGAATTGGATACATGACAACAATCTCTATGATCATGCCAACAGCGATGGAGCAAATGCAGAAGTTACCGATGGCGGTCAACACCTTCTGGAAATGGCCAACTTGGTTACAGCTGTCGACTAAATGAGCAGCCTTGCCGAAGAAGGTGTGGACCCCAGTGGCGATGACAACAGCCTCAATCTCTCCTTGCTTGACGGTGGAGCCAGAGAAGATTTCATCGCCGGGGTGCTTAGTTGTTGGCAGCGACTCGCCGGTGAGTGCAGACTGATCGATCTTCAGGGGATCTCCTTCCAAGAGACGAGCATCGGCTGGGATTATATCTCCTAATTTGATGCTGATTATGTCTCCCGGTACCAGTATTGAAGCCTCCTCCTCCGACCACCTTCCATCTCTCAGAACCTTCGTTTTCGGAGCAAGCCCTGCCATCAGCGCTGCTGCAGCGTTCCCAGCGTTGTTTTCTTCAATGAAACTAATCGTTGAGTTCACAACTAGCAACACCGTGATTCCCACAAAGTCTTGCCAGTCCGGTGGCTCACCCTGCACCGTGCATTTATATTTTATTACTTTTGTTTCAATAGAGAAATTCATTAATGCAGATCAATTTGTACCCCTCCGTTTGCCAATGCAATTGCCATTATGGCTGCGGCTTCCATCACCCATGAGAGAGGGTTCCACATAAAACCCAAGAATTTTAGCACCTTGCTTTCCTGATTGATTCAAACATACAATAATTAAATATTTGTTATTAGTCTACATATTAATTAATTCAAACAGGAATATGAATGAATGAATGAGTTGATGATGATTGCCTTCTTTTCCTCCAACTTGTTGGGCCCAAAAACTTGCAACCTCTTTTGGCCTTCCTCATTTGAGAGACCTTCCTTGGAACAGTTCAGTTCTCGAAACACTTCATCAATAGGTATCCGCTCCTGCAAGCCAATCACATTGCATTGCATGTAATAACATATATAAATCTGACAATACAACACAACACAAACAAGTTAGAAAGAAAAGGAAACAAGAAAACTAACGAGATCAACTGCCTCTTTCTTTATGTTTTCGAGACTTCCCATGTTGTTCTCTAACTGTTATTATTACTAGTTACGCTCAGGTGGTCGAGATTCAAAGAAAGAGAGAGAAGAAGAAGAAGAAGAAGAAGTTAGTATCTTATTGTTTAAGAAATAAGTGTCAAAGTACGTGTATATATAATATGGAAAGGAACACAACACGAATGATGATTCATTACTCTCTCTCGTGTGAGTGAGAGTTTCTCCTTGCAATTCTCTCTGCACTAAAATCACTCAGTCCCACTCGTTCACTAACAAACTCGGTCTCTTCTCTTTCTTTTCTTTCTTGCATTCATATTTTTTATTTTTTTAACGAACAAATTCAATTCAATATTCAATTAAAATAAAATAGCGAAGCAGCGGGACTCGTGGTGTTT
This sequence comes from Glycine tomentella, assembly GCA_007407185.1. Taxonomy (NCBI): domain Eukaryota; kingdom Viridiplantae; phylum Streptophyta; class Magnoliopsida; order Fabales; family Fabaceae; genus Glycine; species Glycine tomentella. The sequence continues at coordinate 405,968 of PYAF01000511.1, read as the reverse complement.
GACCCCGGTCATGCGCTTCAATGCACGTGGCAATTCATTTCATTACCTTTCGATCTGATTGATTGCCTATTATACTTGTGGGGTTTTCTCCTCTACAATTCAGAAACAGAACGTGCACCCTGCATCATATGATTATATATTCCATGCACTTGGCACTGGCGTAGCGTCCTTCCCCGTGGTCAAAGTCAAATGGTATCGCATTTATGGACCTAGCTAGGCCGAAACCAATGATATTTAGAAACTCGGCCCAAACCACTTGGACTAACTCTCTGCCCCAAGCAAAATTAAGTTTTTCTTTTAAGAGCATGTTTGAATTTGAGGCTTTCCTTTCTTGGACAACATTAATTAAAATAGTGTCTCTCCCAAGTATGCATGAGAATGATGTTCAAATCTAGTTTACAAGTAAAAGCAACGCGGGTCTCATAAATGTATCCTCAACAGTTCGGTTCCAATGAACCAAAAATTCGAGTAGAACTAGATCTGTAGGGTAGTTTGTTCACATTATTTTTTTGTTTTTTGTGATCTTAATTAATTCCACATGACTAAAAACATTTGATTCCTGGTGTACTCATCATTATTTTCACTGTCGCAGTTTTAACTAGCATAGTTTCAACTTTGTCCTATCAGTACGTTATGTTGTTTCAAGTAGAGTTCCCCTCTTTTTCTACCACTTATATGATTCAGGCCAAATCGATTGAGGGCCTATTGCTTAGCATCTTAACTAGCTTAGACCGAGATATGATATGACCTTGATTTATGGTTTCCTTTTTATTTTGGGGAATGGAAGGGAAGAGAAGAGATGAGGAGCAGGTTAAGGCGAAACATCCCATCAAAGAGATTATGATTCAGCTACACCGAAAATATATTTTTCATAGTCATGTCCTTAAGATTATCAAATTTGTGCTTTAAACGGTTGTGGGAGACAAAATCAATTACCAGATAGATGAATAATCATTAGGCATGAGGTTATAATAGTGGAGTTTTTTTGTCCCACCCACCTTTACAAAAGATTTAAATTTACGAAAGTTAGATCAACATAGTAGTAAAAAATGATGAAGCAGAACATTTTAAGATTATAACAGCCATTCTTTTCACCCCGTGAGCAAATTTCGCATGCAAAAAGAACCCGCTAACAGACGCAAAAAACAGTAAACCCATTTTTGATTACATAATTACATTAGACTATTACAAACAGAATCAAATTAGTATGGGTTTCCAAAGTGCTAGTGCTCAATATTTTTACTGTTTTACCCCCCTCCCTGGTTGTTTTGGTTTTTTAGCTTCATGCTTTGATTTTGTACTTGATAAATCTGGTAAATAATGCATTTATACTTGAAAAGAAATAGGTATATAAGATTATCTCTTATGGCTAGAAAATGTGCATTTTATCTCAAAGTATGGTCACTACCTGCAATGTTTGACACTATTTTCTCTGTAGTACTATTCCTCTGCAATCAGAACAATTATATTATGACTTTGGCATGATTGCAATTTCAAGGGACATACTGGTCCGCGTTGTTGGAAACAAACATTGTCTCGACTGTAAGCATGGAAGACAGTCTCCATGCACATGCTTAAAGTTGCCGGATGAAGAATTAATTGCATCACAAAAGTGACAGATAAATTTACCAATTTGTTTTTTTTTAAGTAAGCATGGAAGACAGTCTCGATACTCTTTTTTTTATATATTATTTTTTATTAAATTATTAAATGGTGTTTAAGAGAGAGAATATCTAAATGTAATGTCAACTAAACAATTAAGAATTTTTTAGGGATACAAAAAATGAAGGATAAATTAAAAAAAAAACACAGAAGATAAAATTTAATCTTTGTTTTTTTCTTCTAAAAAAGATTTAGTGATAAAAGAAAATGTGAAACTCATTCTATGTTGATTCGTTTGCATCATGTGGACTTTTAACTCTGGGCTATCGTATCAACAAAACAAGAGAAATATTCTCGCAATAGATTGAAATTTTAATAATTTACATGAAAATAATGGTAAGAAAGAGAGTAAACCATATGAATCAATCCATATTTTGAGATTTGACGAGGAGGCGATAGAGTAGAGATTGAGAGACTGTGGCATGGTTTTATAACCTCATTTTTTTACTTAATTAATTAGTTACTATTTTTGCAATTGAAGTGACTGCAATATTCTGAATAGCTCCATTCACAACTTGACGTTGTTAAAGGCGTGTATTTCTTTATCATTTTGGATCTAGTACCTTTAGCTAAAGATATTAGACCTTATAAAGTGATAAATTATATTTAATGCTGAATTGCATTTCGAGTAAGATTATCTTGTTTGTAAGATATGTACGTGGAAAAAAAAACATTTTCTAATTTTTGTGAATTGTGGACACATAAATAATGCAATAAAATTATAATATATTTGAAATACAATTTTAATATCATTAAGTATACTTACTTCACTTGATGTCTTTTTTAAATTGCACTTACGATCTTTTTAGTTTTTGAAATGCCCTCACTTCCTCTTATATTTTTAGGAAGAGGGTGTGTTGCTTTATTAAATGAATGGTAAATGATCATTTTAGCATCTAAACGTATAAAATGATGATAATTTAAATTTTGAAAGAATAATTTTTTTTATTTAATCCCTCAATCTATAAAAAGTGCAACAATTTTGTTTTGTTGTTAAATATGTTGAATCATTATGTCATTAATGTTTAACTATCAATTGGACATTAAGTTGTATTTTTTTTTAGAATGAGTTTGGCATTAAATTGTAAAGTTTAGAAATCAATTTATCATTAAATTGTATATAAGATATAATTGTCACACTTTTTACATATTTCAATAAATCAATTTTTTGTTCTTTGTGTGACTAAATTATCATTGGATTATACTTTTAAAATCAAGGTCATTTATCCTTAAATGAAAGAAAAATGTTAAAAATATCATCTCTAACACTTTCACTAGCATTCCTCTAGATAAAATAAAATAATAAGATGTGTTACATTATGAAATATATAAGAGAATCAAGTGTCTAATTAAAAACACATTTTTCAGAAAATTTATTTTATAATAATTCATACACATTATTCAATCAATTAAATTAGACTGATTTAGTTAATAACACTTTAGGAGGAGAAATGTAATTTCTCCATTATATATTAGAAAAATGAAAAAGAGAATATAACAAGGGGCTTCATGAAATCCGGAAAAAATTAAAAGGAGTTGTGTATGTGGATTGTGAATGGATATGTCTTGCTATTAGTAAAAAAGACTAGCATGTGGGTCAAAAGTTGTGCTTTTGCAGAAAACAAAGGATCGGGTATGGAAGGATACTTCAAAAGAGAATAGAAAAAGGTCGTCCGGTATGCTACCAACTAGAAAAAGCAAATGGGAAAACAATAAGAATGTTTATAGTTAAAGAAGTAATGCCTATCTTGGTCACTTCAAATTGGCATCCTTTGTCATTCATATTTGACAGTATTTGTAGACATTTCTTCAATACGCACCAAAGGATTGACTTTATGTTTGAACAGAGTTTGATGCAAAAAAAAAAAAAAATGTTGCTTGCTCTGTTTCCATCACTCTCTTCTCTTCTAATCATGGCTCGAGGTGGTTGTTACTATCGACTCCAGCGCCTGCTACTGCCAAAATTGTGGCTTTGTAACAACAATGCGTTAACCCTTTGTGAATGATTCGTCTTTACCTTCATAATGCAATGGTTCTAGTTTTGATAACAAAGATGAATTTGACTACTAATAAGATGATTCACCCCATTTTTCTTTCCGTATTTCTTTGTCAAATAATTCATATAGTTTATAATAATGAACATCTTTAATGTTAGATTTTGAACAAAGATTTTGAGTTCAAAATCTGATCTTCAATAGATCTCCCAATAAAGGAGGTGAAGAGATTTTCAATATGAAAAAATGAGTTATCGTAGAAGATTCCTCAATATCAGTACATTGTTAAAAAAAAAATTCATTATTTCTTTCTTCTTAAGATCTCAAAATGAGATTTATTATAAAAGAAAAAAATTAGAAAAATATTGAGAGATCTTAAATTCTATGTAATACTATAGAATCCAAAAAAAATGGTCTAAGATTTTAATTTGAGATTCACCACTAATGATGTTGTTAAGCAAATAAAAATATAAAAATGATGACATAAGTATAATGTCAAAGATAGACAGAGGTCCCACATCTATATTACATTTTTGAAGAATTTTGGGCACCTATGACTATGAGTATTGCTCAGATTCAGATATAAACAAAAATAGAAATTGGAAATTTGTAGTCTTTTGATGTTACTTACTAATGGTATCTATAATATAGTCCACATCATATATGCATGCGTTGTTTTTTGTAAGATTGATTACATTCTGGTTCCACATGCTTGACCATTAATTGAAACTCATGGTAAAATTCTCCTATCCTATGGTACTAAAGTCTAAAGCACACTATATATTTTATTACATGGCGCATTAGTAAATAGTACCATCCCTCTTCCTGAAAAGGGGTCTGCATTGTTAATTTATAATATAGAGCTTAGGCTGAGTCAACAAAACTAAGCTCCATTGAGCCATAATCAAGCAGCTCCTGTATCATCTGTTCAATGTGATCATCTTGAAGAACTGGCTGAAATTGTTGCTGTTGTTCTGGCACTTCAACTTGTCCTTCCTCTTCTGGCCATCTAAACTCGGTGTTGTCTGAACTTGTTCCCGCAATGGCATTGCCTGAGTCGTTGGATGATCCTTGATGAGGCTCTTTCTGAGATTGTTTCTGCTTGCTCATTTGAAGGGAAAGAGAGGCCATGTGACACTTGTGTAGCTTCGCAGTCAGAGTAGCAGAGAGGAGCTTCGAGGAAGATGACTGTGGCTCATTGGGATTGTAAGGGAAATTGGTGCGCGCTTTTGGGCCACACATCAACCTTGCTGCTTCATCGTAGGCTCTAGCTGCATCCTCTGCCGTTTCAAACGTTCCTAGCCATATTCTAGTCTTCCTGTGAACAAACACCAAAAACAATAATGTTAATTAGTATGCAACAAGAATGTAGCAATTTACTTTGAGAAGGTTTAATTAAAAAGAAGATTACAAAAGAGGGTGGCGAATTTCAGAGACCCAAGAGCCCCAGTGCCTCTGGCGGACACCTCGATAGCGTTGTTGGGGTCTAGCCATGATATTGATGAAGATTGCTTCAAACTTGTTCGTGAAGCGTCTTTGAGAATGTGGTCACGGAGAGTTTGCTAACACTCATTATATAATCGTCTTTTGCGGCTTTCTCCTCTCCTCTACAAATCATATGGCCCCACATAATTCCTCCTTTTCCAAGCGGGGTAATTTTGTAGGATCGGATTAATCTTAATTTACCTCTTTTTATGCAACTCATAATCAATTCATTTCTAAATACATACTCCATTAATACATAAATTAGCCGTCGTTTTAATCAAGTAACTAGCTCAGCTTGGCAACTTCTAAACGTACGCCTATCACTCACCCAAGGTTTTACTGAGTACTTAAAGGCAGACAGACAGGTCAGAGGGTGTTCAGAAATAATCACTTAATTGCTTAATATGACTGCCAGATTTTTTAACACACTCGTGTGAGATGCATGAGGAAATTGTTATCAAGACATTGGCAAGAGAATCCACGCTTTCACAAATAACTCAAGAAAGTCTTTGGTAGTACAATATTAAGAAAATGTATACTACAATAGTTAACTGGACTTTCTTCTCTGCTTTGACTTGATTTCAGTGTCATCTCATCTGTTTGTGTACACTCGAGTTATGTTCCAAATTAATTAAAATTCAATATGTAGTAGTAATTAGGTATGAATAAGACAGACAATGATGATGCCTAAATAATGAAGTGTATATAGCTAGGTAGGTACTTTAATAATAACCTTCACAAGTGGTGTGTGTATTTCTTTGCTAATAATAACCTTGCGACGGCCATCATGTGTAAAAAAGGAAGTGAGGATGTTGGTATATTATTGAACATCTTTGAGGACGACATGGGTACGTGGCTCACATCACAGCTTTCTCTACACTACCCATATACCACAATGCAAGGTGATCAAAGACTGAACCCATGTTTGATGAATTTTTCAAGCCCATCCTCTGTTCGCTCGAGTGTTGAGGGCTTGTAGGGTAGTAGCTGCTATATTTGACCTCACTTTCATTACCAAATATATATATCCAAGTTTTTAGCAAAAACATTATTGATTTTGACATATATGAATGTGGCACCCATATTATTTCCCTCGAGGCTTAGGTCGCTTTCGCTTGCCATTGCCAAGCTAGTTCCATCTTGGTAAAATTTGGGGCTTACCAACTCCATAACATTATTCTTGTGTGAAACTTTATCTAAGCTGCTCTGTTTACTTCATCTCGCCACAAGTGCTAGCGTAATGGGTATGCATGCAATTCTCACTGCAAAAGAATAAAAATAAAAAAAGTCAATGACTACAAACAAAAATTATCTATTAACGATGTATCATATTATAGCATAATTTTCTATTAACAATTTTATTTCTATCAGATGAACATTATATTAATGAGAATTAATTTAATGTCAAATCATTAATATATGATTTTTGCAGTGTCTTGTACAAGGACCGAAAAGGCCAATATATGTTTGCAGATTCCTTCATTTGGTAATCACAGATAGTGGAAGGAAGGGAGCCTGTATCATGGACCCAGGTGGATTTTTAAGTTCTGTCCAAATTTAGATGAAAGGTAGAGAGAAGGACTAATCAGCAGCTTTTTCTGTGCAAATGGCAAAAATACCCTCATATACACTATATTTTATTTTTAATATAATGTATTTATGTCATTTTTCTTTCTTTTCACATTTTATAAATAAATAAAAAATACCCTCACAATTTTCTCAATTGAAATAACCTTAATGTGAGATAGACTCTGTCTCTGATCAACAGGTTAGATTTATTTGTTAGTGTTTTTCAAATTTTATTTCTATATATGAGAGAGATTAAATATTATTATAATCTTAGAAATATTTTGATCTTTTCTGAGTCCCAAGATCCAATTCAATTAAACTTATTATAATATTAATAACTTTTATATAAAATGTAATATTATTGTTCTAATTGTTGATTAATAATTATATATTATTTTAATCGTTTCATGACAAGAACTTTCAATATATAATATGGTATGTTTAACTTAGAGATAAAATTACTTAATTAAAAATTATTAAATAGTAACAGTTAACATAACTTTTAGTGTGTAATGTAAATAGATAGAGTGTGTATGTTGGAACTCCTTCCTTTATTGATCAAGAATCATAAACAGATAAGTGATAATTACCCATTGTGCATACTAGAAGATGTTTGTTGGAATTCCTTCCATGAGTCCCATGATTTTTCTTTACTCACTTTGATAAGATTTTTCACGTATGGTGTTATTTTTCTTTTTTCTATGTGATCATTATTTCCATTATATACAATGGTAGGTTTTGCAATAAAATTATTTAATGGTGTAATAACTTACATAACTTTTAGCAATGTAAGTAGATACAATGCATTTGTTGAGATTCCTTCTTTAATTGATTTAGCATAATAAACAAGTAAGTGATAATTATGCATTGTTTATACTAAAAGTGTGTGTTGGAATTCGATCTTTTTCTCTAGTTCCATGGTTTTTTGGTACTCATCACTTTGATAAGATTTTTCATGTATGGTATTAAATATTTACATACACGATATATTATTATTAAATAATATTAGAGATATTTTATAAAACTTTTTTAAAAAGTAACAAAAAAAACTATAAGAACTGAAATAAAAAATATAATATTTACAAAAAATAAAAAATATTTAAATATACTTTTAAACATGCTGCTGGCCCTAAATTGCCCATTCAATAAGCGAGAACATCATAACGACGTGTTCATTCCCATCAATGAGTATGTTTGGAATTTGAAAATATGATGCAAAGTCATTTTGTCAACAGGATTCAGGACAGCTGTTTTTCCCTTCAGATTTACATTGAAACTTTTGATATAGCATTTTTAATTGCAAACCAAACATAATCGTGGGCATGTTCACAACAACCCTCTGGCGACATTGTAGTTACAGACTTTTTGTAAAACCTTGTTCCTGCACAAGTCCTCTGCAATTACAGAGACACATTTGCTTTGCAACCTCTTATGAATTGCTGAAGACCTTCTTATTATGCTTCTCCAATGTAATCTGTTTACTTTGAGAAGAACACACACACTGTTTGTAAAAACTTCTATTGTGGGTGGAAGATCACGGAATCGTATAACCTTCCAGAACTAATTGACAACCATTTTTTTCCCAATTTATACTTTCCCCTGATAGTATCATCTTCTGCCGTACGTTCATTATAAATCTGTCACTAATCACAATACAACCAAATAGAATGCTTACTAGTTGCTAGTACTACAATTAATACATATGGAGAAATTAAAACATTTTTTTTAACATTTTAAAAATTAATCACTACTCATTCCCACCTTTTGGTGAGTTCTAATTACACGTGAAAGCATGTCTATCCGAACATCTGTATTCTGGTAGCTCTGATGAGCGAAATCAAGAATTATGACAGAGTGAAAAGTTTAATTTACTTTTAAGAGAATGAGAATCTTTTGTCTTTTGATATAACTAAATCACGTGCATTTCATATGCTGTTAAAGTTAATTAACAGTATATTGGATGCAGAAAGAAAAGAACAATGAGATATATTAAATATATTAAAATAAGAGTATAATGTACTTAAGTTCTTTTGAATAAATTAATTTCTTAATTAATATTTATAAGAAAAAAATAAGAAGGTAAAATACCTTAAACTTTTCATGAGCTAAAAGCAAATTATTTACCTTAATTTTTTGAGAAATTAAATGAAAATAACTTCTATAAAAATTATGTGAATAAGTTGATCAAATTTTAGTTCATGTGAAAAGTTCAATTCATTTTAATTAGGGTAAAATATGTGTGAAAATTCAAAATATAAAAATCACACGACTTAATGAAAAAGGAACCGCTGAAAATTCTCTCATGTGACTAAAAATAAATACTTCTCTTAACTTGAGATTTTTCTATTTCATGTCTCCTAAACAGAATACTAAATTTTTTTATAGGAATATCTAATTAAAAAAAAACTAATGCGGTAATCTTGTTTCTTATTTTTCATATCCTTGCATTAATTTATTTTTCTTTTTTAAGATTCTTGTGATACTCTAAGTTACCTGGAGGCTGGGATATATTAACAATCCCCTAAGGCTCTAACTAGTTTTGAACTTTTTATCATTATTTTATACTTCACTTCTACTTCTAGAATCTAGATGATCAAAAAAGTGTTTTTGAGTGCCAGCATTTTAGCAAACAAGCTAGCGAAAAAGCAAAGATTACGCGTGCTTTTATAATCATGCATAGAAATCATAAATAGGCAGGGAGTGATAATTTTCAATGAGAAAAGACTTTCCATAGAATTGTATTATATATGTTCCTTTCTTCACATCTACTCAAAGATAATTTGTCAAAAAAAAATGAAAGTGTTTTATGATCATGCATGCATCAGAAAGGCCCGTAGAAGGTTAAGGTTTTGAATTAGTCTTTTCTTCTGTAGTGGATTTCACTTTCAGCTGCTCGCTCAATTTTCCCTTGTGATTTGATCTTAAAATATCATGGGACTGAACGGATCCGTTCTTTAGGATCTAGACATATGCATGTGTTACACATGTACACTTTCTTTCTTGCCGGTCATTTTCGTTTTTAACTCCCTCGGCTGTTAAATTAAAAAATCTAAATAGTTAAGAGGATGCTATATTAGAGTTTTATTTTCTTTCTTTTTTTTGGCCAAACATGTACAAACACTGCTTCAAAGTTTGCGGAGGAATGGTCACATAAACATGTCAAAATTACGCAAAACACACTCCACGTACTAATCCTCTTCTGCTTTTCTATTCTTGGGATTAATTTGAGAAACATGATATATATGACAAAAAGATATTGACATGTCACTTTATCTTTGAAAGATGATGATAACGCAAGCAGTGATCGAAATGTGAGCATATACGGGCAATCCTCCTAGCTAGTAGCTACAATATAATTATACAAAAAATTCATCATCAATGATCTATAGCAAAATAACATCGGCATCATTTGAATCCCTTGCATGTGATACAAATAACAGCGACAAATGAATTTAGCAGTATACCATCAAAGAAATTCACCAATGATCTATAGCAAAATAACATCTCCATCATTTGAATCTGTACGTGTGTTACAAATAGCAGTAATAAATGAACGTACGTGTATACCATCAAAGTACAAAAAGTAAACAAATATAGTATTCTCCTTATTTCTTTTCATAAGATTTATCTTTTTAATTTATTTTTATATAGTAAATTAAACATTTATCATTTAAAAAAGCATTATACTTTATTTTTTAACACACATGATTTCTCCGATCCATGTTGATAACAATGATATTTTTCTTATATAATTTTTTTTCACTTAAATTTAGAAATATTGTTATGGTGCACAAGAAAATTGTTAAAATAATTTATGAGAAAAAAAAACAATGGAATAAAATTAGTTGTTGGACTGCCCGGTTGAGTTGGTCAAGTCACAAATAACCAACTTACACTTGTATGAATGGCCATTTGATATGACTTACTGTCAAAAATAGGCCTTAACATTAACAAAAATGGAGAACTTCTTTAAAGTTGGGTTTAATTTTTCTACAGTCCTAATCCAATCATAACAGACGTACAAACATGCAAAAGATTTCATTATGAAATTAATTCCAATGAAATCGCTTAAGTAGATTGATTAAATTAAGGAATTGTTTTTTTTTTTTCCATTAGAACTTTAACTAATAGGATGCGTGGTTTAAATTTAACCATTGTTACTTATATAATGATTGTTTATGAATAAAAAATTATATTATAATGATAAAATGAAATTAAGTACAAATAATAAAAAATTGAGTTACTTAAGTTATATCATTTACCTCAAAAAAAAGTTATATCATTAAAATAAAGTGTGAATAACGTTATTTTAAAGAATAAATTGATTTTAATGACATGTTTAAATTACTCATAAAAGTACGTTTGTATATGAAAAATTTGTCCCCAAAAATTCAATTTTATAGAAATAAGACTTTATTATATTTACAAATTATAAACTTAAGTTTAATTCAAATTTAAATTTATAAACTTTAATCTAAACATTCACTTAAGCATTTAAAATGAATTACTTATTAAATTAGAGATGCTCTTAATAATTGAATGGAAAAGTCACATCCGCATGTTCCATCAAATGTAAAGTATATGTTGTAATACAGTAGTTTCTTTTGTCTTACATGTAAGTGTTTCTTGAGGTGAGTTCACGATCATGGGCAACAAAATTTGCAAATTTCTTTGCTTAATTGGCATCAGCTATTTGCAACCTCTGGCACATGAGCTTGACATTTTAACTCAAATATCCAATCCAAATGCGAGGATGTGAATTAGGCATCTGAATTAATGTAAAACACAATGGCAAATACTTAAAAAAGTTCAACACAATGGAAAAAGTTAATGACAGAACAGGCGAAGAACAGAAAAATATGTGAAAAACAGAATAATAAGTTAATAACAGAGAGAGAGAGAGAGAGAAAGAACAAGGGAAAGTTTCTCTAATTGTTTATGATTTTCGGGTAAACTATAAACCATTGCCGGGGGGATTTAGAGTTGATTCTAATGTAGTATGTCTGGTTAGTCTAATGGTCATTTTATTCTTACATCGTAATTGGATGCAGATTCCCATGGTCTTGCAAAATGTTACATTAGCTAGCACTAACGTTACTCAAATTGAGTATTTATAACATCATTAGTCACAGGAACTAAATTTGAAGTTAAAAATCGACCTCTTAAGTATTAATAAACGGCATAGTTTATATTGCTGCATGCAGCACCGTGTCGATTATATGTATGCAACAAAAACGCTGTTGGGAAAAAAAAATTGTATGTCAAATGAAGTTTTTGTAAGTTTAAAAGGCAGTCAAATTTTTTTCCTTGTACCTCTCAACTCCAGAAGATGTTTCATTCCCCTGATAGAGTAACTAATTAGACTCCAATAGATTAAAGGAAGAAAAAATAACTATATTAGATATTTTTATTAGAGGAGGGATTAAATTATACTATCATAACTTTGATAATTATCATATTATTTTTATAACTTATATAAAATATGAATTTTATTAATATAACTCTTGAATTATATTTTTATATTATCAAAATTAAATTTTATTAAAATTGGAGAACAAGAAAATAATTAAATTATTCATATTTTAGTATATTTTAAAATTTTTATATTAAATCTTTTAATTTATATGAACAAGATAAAAAATAATTTTATATTAATATAAAATTTTGTATATATAATTTTTGTAAATTTTTTAATCAAATAATAAATTTTAAAAATATATTATTCAATTCAAAATTATAAAATAATAATATAGTTATCAAAATTATATTAATATAATTTAATCCTCTTCTTTCTGTTATTTATGATCTGAATGATATTTCTATTATTTTGGAACCTCTAAAACAATTTTTTCACCCTGCTCGCTCGGAAACTAGAGCCTAGAGTTGATTAGTTTGATGGTAATTGGTGACGACCTTTTGGTCCAAAAGTTTATACGCTAATGTGTTTTTCCTCAATCATTGTGATCTTTCTTTGAATTCATTCTAAAAAAAGTGCGATATCAGTTGAGTCGGCGACTGTACATTGTCACAGATCTTCAAGTAAGGAAAAACTAAACAAAACGATACCCCTATTTTATTTATTTTTGGTAACATCTTACTTAGGACTAGGGGTGTTCATCAACCGATCCAAACCAATGCAAACCGTGATGATCGAATCGAAAAATCAATAATCGAAATAATCGAAAACTGAAAAATCGAAAATCGAAAAAAAAAAACTGAAAATTTTCACCGGATTGGATCGGTTTTCGGATTGACTAGTGGAAACCGATCCAATCCAAACCGATCCAATTATAAACAATACCTTACCCTTTACTTACTTGGGCCTATTCCCCATCATAGCCCAAAAACCAAAAATCCAATACATTGCTCCTTATTTTGTTCAATGAACATGTTTGTCCAATGAAAATTAGAAAATGGTGTTTATTTTTGTCCAATGAATATGTTTGTTTAAGCTAAATACTCCTTATTTTAATAAAAATCAGTCTTATAAGTTTTATTTTTAGACTTTTTAAAAAACCGAAAATCGATCCAATCCAAACCGAAAAAAATTGGATTGGATTGGATCGGATTTGAAAAAAATTTCAAACCGAATAGATGATTAAATGACCAAACTGATGGGATTGGATCGGATGATTTTTTGTTTTAAAATCGATCCAATCCAGACCACAAACACTCTACTTAGGACATTAGATTCTTTGTATTTTTTTGGAGATCTAATTCAAATTTTTTTCACAAATTGTTTATATATTGTTAAGTGAGTTACATCCGACAATAATATCCAAATTTAATTTTGTATAATAATTAATATATAAAAAAGAAAACATATAATAAAATAAATAATGTGAAAAAATAAAATAAAAATCAGATTGTAAATGTTATAAAACTACATTATATAAAAAATTAACTAAAAAAGAAAAAAAAAGTAGAAGAAGCAACTAATATATAGATCTATATTATTTTTATTTTAGTCATATTTTTTTAAGTAAAAATTTCGAGCGTTTCTTCGCTGCACATTATTGCTGGTCAAAAAGTTGTTCTATCTTCTAAGAGGAACTAATCAACAAAAAATGTAAACATCGAAAGAGATTAACCTGACAAGGACATCTAGATTCCATGAGTCTATAACAAAATATAACCGGATTAATATTTTATTATTTTAATATATCTTTTTATAAAAATTAATTTCTCAAAGAAAATTAAAAATAATTAAAAAATAACCATTTATCAAACATGAAGTGCATCTCAATAATTTTTTGGTGTATAATCGCAAGATTCAAACCTATGACTTTATGTATATTATCACAACTCTTACTATTAAAGGGATTTTAGTGGGTTACACCTCAATAATTTATATCTTTTGCTCAATGAAGATTAATATGAAAGCTTTTTTTTTTTTTTTTTACCAATATTAGTATAATTTTTTTTAAAATTATTTATTTAAAAAAAATTATCAACTTAGGATAAGTAG
>PYAF01000511.1:374964-391690 GCA_007407185.1 Glycine tomentella | reverse complement strand
ATCCTTGTAAATAAATAAAAAATATTTTTAAAAAATTGTGAAAAATAGAGAAAATAAATTATTTGAATTAAAACTCATATTTAAATTTTAATACGTATCTAAGTTTAAAATTAAAAAAAAAATAATTTAAAATTGAATGATTATATTAATCTTAAAATTTGACTTATTTAATTTAAAATTAAATAAATTTTAAGAATAATTTTTTAACTGAATAAAATATAAATTAAAATAAAGCATTTAACAGGAAAATTTATATAATTTCATAGAAAATCAAATAATTCCTAAAAATGAATATTTATATGTATAAGATAGAAATTGTGACTTGGATTATAAATTTGAAAAGGGATGTTTTCAGCAAGTGTTTCTACACTACACTGGAGTGAAACATGTAAAAGTTCTTCAGAAAGAAGAAAACAAAGAATAAAAAGGGTGCGGGGGGACATGGTCCACTCATCCTTTGGGCTGCTTAAAAGGAGTGAACAGCGAAAGAGGCATTATAGAGATAAGGGCCCGGCCCGGCCCAAACTCTTTCTCATTTTAGAAGGAAACATTACTTACCTTACCTTGAATTTGATTTGTCGACCATTGGTTTGGTGCGAGCACAAATACATCTAAATAATCAGCGTATGGATAGATTATATGTACAGAATTTGAATACAGAAAATATCAAACTAAGGCAATTAAATTGATTTTTTTTATTTAATCGAATTTTAAAAACCAAGCTAATCAAATTAAAATTAAAAGAGTCAAGTTAATTTGAGTTTAACCAAGGCAATTTACTCCGCTGTCATCTCGTATAATGCATGAAGTGGCGGACCAGTGGGGACAATTTATTTAAAAAATAAAAATTGATAATTATCATTATTATATAGGATAGTTGAATTCAGACACGAAGAAAAGAGGAACAAAATATGAAGTTTTAAGATAAATATTTACATTTTATTAAAAAAAGAGGGTGTATTTATTTACTCTTACATGTGAACTGGTAAGGAAGTTCAAATACATAAAATTAAGGGGTTCAAAATATAAAATTATGGAGTGTAAAATATGATATTTTTTGTATTTTATTAAAATAAGATGATATATTTACTTACTCTTATATGTAAATTGGTAAGGAGATTCAAATACATAAAATTAGAAGGTGTATAATATAAAATTATATGATGTAAAATATAATATTTTAAGATAAATACTATTGATTTTATTAAAATAAGGAAGTGCATAATATATATCCGCCGCCGGTGAATGCATGTTTGGAACAATGTCAGTATGTCACATACTCATCTTCAACACAAAAATCACGTCAAATTCACCGAAACAATCCAGAAGAGAAGCTATATTATAATACACATTTAAAGGAACACATGAATATGCAAGACGCGATGCCAAAGCAAACATGAACATATATTATTTTTTTATTTTTTAACGATACGAATAGCCAAAATAAGTTATCAATTATTTATTAATTATTGATATTTTTACATTTTAATATATTATAAAACACTTATAATAACATTTACAATCTAGAAAGTGCAAGTATTTAATAATTCACTTCGTATACAGTAACAAAACAAAAAAACAGCAGATAAGAAAAAGGAAGCAGTCAATAAAATAGATGGGGACAGTATAAAGGGAATAGCAGGGTTGGATTTTCAATATTCTCAATGTGATTGAGATACTGATACATCATATGTTAGAAGAAGGTAAGCATGAGAGACTTAATAATGTCTCTCACTGTGCAAAAGTAATTTTCATTCTTTAGACATATTATTTTTAAATAGATAACTGATATTTTTCTCATTATTTCTTTCTTTTTCAACTTACCCCAGGCCCGATCCTGGCAGGGCGTCCGCCCATGGCCTAAAAATTTTTGCGTTGGTAGTTTAAGTAAAAAAAAATTATTAAAAAAATAAAATAAAAATAAAACCTATGTTAGGGGTCTATTTTGTGTGCTAGGGATCCATTTTTTCCATCTTTTAATTTGAATATTATTTGCATTTTAAAAAATTTGTGTATTAGATGTCCATTTTTTCCATCCTTGAGTTTTAATATTATTTGTATTTCAAAAAATTTATGTGTCAGGGGCCCAATTTTTTCCATCCATTAGTTTTAATATTATTTGTATTTCAAAAAATTTGTATGTTAGGATCCATTTTTTGTGTGTTAGAGACCCTTTTTTTTTATCCCTTAATTTTAATATTATTTATATTTCAAAAAATTTGTGTGTTAAGGGCCTATTTTTTTCATTCTTTAATTTTAATATTATTTGTATTTTAAAAAATTTGTATGTTAAAGTCCATTTTTTCCATCCCTTAGTTTTAATATTATTTGTATTTAAAAAAAATATATATTAAGGGCCCATTTTTTTCACTTTGCCCCGAGCCAAAGAATTTTCAGGACCGGCCCTCACTTACCCTTCCCTTTTTTTTTTCATATAATTTGGCGTTAAACTAATAAGATATTTACTTTTCTGACCGCTGCTTTAGATTTAATGTCCTATTCCTTTGAAATGTTTGAATTAGAAGTAAAACAGAAAAAAGAGATGAAATAAGAGGGGGGAAATAGAAAAGATAGAAATAAGGGAGAAATAAAATAGAAAATTATATTGTTTGAATGGATAAAAAGGAAACAAAATAGAGATCTTTTTCTATTTATTTAAATAAGACATGGCAGATAAAAGTAAATAGATAAATTTGTTGTTGGAAATTAATATTTTAACCAAAATAGGGAATGACTCTGTTTCCATATGTGATGGAAAATAATTTTTTCTCTCTTTGCAAAATCATATATGGTTGTTCATTTTAATTATTATGATGTCAGATATACATACAGATGAACAAAAGATGTTCATTTTTTTTTCTCCGTTTGTAATGAGTGGTGACCACTGACAACAGAGGTAGCTATAACATTCAAATAATACAAACATATAAGGAAAAATAATCACACTATACAATTTTGGGTGAAAGAAAGTGAGTGAAATTCATCATTTTTTTTTTGTTGGGTAACTATTCTTTTTAATGTGACACAAAAAGAAAAGAGGAATACCAAAAAAAAAAAGTTATAAAAAATATAAGTTTTTCTTAAAAGTATACAGAATTTAAGTAAAAGTGAGTATATGAATACAATTACCTAATATATAATGCATGAGACAGAAAAAAAAAATCTTTGTAGTGTTTATTTTAATGAAATGTAATATTTACGATTTTTTTAAAAAATTAAATATTAATTTAGTATTATTGGTTAATCTGATTATTAGCTGATACTAAAAAAAATTGAAATTTAGTTTATGACCTTAATAATTGGCAATTAATTGAATTCCTGAAAATAACATTATTATTAGTAATTTAATTTCTAACATTACTAAATATGTCAATATCTAAATTTGAAAACAATTATTAATTAATCAGTTTATTTGTTGTCGTTAAGAATTGAATAGACTAATGCACATCAAAAGTGATGATTTTTCAAATTAAGGAATTTCACAATGTCAAAGATTAAATTGATTGAAAATCGTCATAGTTGATGATTAAATTTATTTTTCAAAATGTCGAAGACTCGAGATTGATCATGTTAGTCATGATGAATAAATATATGTTTAACTAATTACTTATTATTATTTCATTTTAAAACTATAAAAATGACAAAATAATTAAAAAGTAAGATACCATATTTCTACTAAAAACAAGAGTACGTACATGCATCTAAAAAAATTAATAATTTGTTTTCCTCAACGCATATATAATTAATAATTTATACGAGGGGAGGCATAAGTTAGTGGAGTTTGTTGCAAAATGATAATGCCCTTATAGAGATTACTTGCATGTTCTTGAGCAGTCATTTTCCTTTCAGGGTTGCTCAAAAAATGTTTTTAAAACCAGTTATTAAACCGAACTGATTTTTCCTCTGGCTACGTTCCTACACTTCAGAAACTGGCATAGAATAAAAAATATTCAAGACTGTTTCTTTGTCTGTGCATTTTCTAGGGACTGAAGAGTTTCCTCATTATTTTTCCCTTGGAAATAGAAGTAACTAACATTATATTTCTCTGTTTCAAAATCTAGATGGTAACATGATTAAGCGGCTGCACTTGTAAGAAAAATTGATACAGTTGAAAGCCTGGAATATAGGTAGAGCATGCAATGAGAATGAAAGAGATGATCCTAACAGTAGAATTCTCAGAACATGGTCATAATATAATGGCTTTGATTGTTCCTGCTTCCAACCTTCTTGGTTAAACCAGTCTACTATTACTAGATTTTACAAAATTGGACCAGCTAAAATATTGACACGTTTGCTGTTTTGTGGTTTTTCTCTCTCATTTTTTTCTTTATTTTCTCTCTCCTCCTTCCTCTTTCACTCCCTCTTTTCTCTCTCTTTCGTCCTCCCACCTCTAATTAATACATGATTCTTGTAATTTATACTAATATTTAATATAAACATTCGTTACATAAATTACTAAAAATAAAATTAATAAACTTCAATTCTATTTAGAAAATAATATTAAAAATATATAAGTAACCGTATGTAAATTTTGTCTTAAGTGGTGCACAATTTAGAGTGGATTAAGTTTTCATGAAACTCATAACGTATTTGAAAATGTGAGCATTAATATTTGGAGCTGTTATATAATATCTCTTTTGGGCTATCTTGCCTCTTTGACGAGCTCTTCCTTCCTCAGGTTTTTTTTCCCCGATATATATATATATATATATATATATATATATATATATATATATATATATCCTTCCCCAAGTTCCTCCAAACTAGTAATCGATCACCATCTTCAACATTCTTGATTTTTATCACTCTTTTATTTACTTGTAGGGCTAAAGTCACCTCTTCTAACTAAGAAATGTCTATATTAAAGGCTTGATGTAAGAGCTTTTAAGTGAGATTATGTATAGTAAAATATACTCCTAGCCTCTTCCAAATTTTCATCATCCACCTTTATACTACTTAGAGATTTTCACCAAAAAAAAAGTTCTAGAGATAACAGCCCCAATTAAAATCTCCTAAAGGGAAAGATACTAAAAAAATAATATTTAATCTGCATGATATGGCACTATCGCGATAGATGGCATACATACAGGTTACAGCCGTACGTAGGAAAGTGAAGAAAGAATAAAAACAAAAAAGAAGAGTCTAATTAGCCTAACTGAGATGTTGATGTCAAATCAAATTTCTTAGCCTACATTCATTGAATACGACCGACTATCTCGAGTTTGATTATCGTATAAGATCTTATGAACAAGACGCAGTTTTTGCTTCAAAACTTAACCTAATCTTTGAAAAATGATATATAGCTCCACGTGGTCCATGTAAGCCCTTTGTATTGGTGCATATTTAAAGTGTTTCTTTCTTGGTGGAGAGGCAAAAGTAAAGGTTCTTAATATTTTAACGAAGAAATGGTGCGGTGAAGACTGAGGCATGCCACCACAAGCAAAATAGACAGCCCAACCAAGGTGATATGCCACATTTGGCAACAAGATACCAGAATCCATGTCTGCAAACATCACAGATATTCCCACTGTCGCTTCAGCATGCATATCCCGTTAGTTAGTTTGAGATTACTATGATTATTAACTGTTATAATCACTACATTTTCAGTTACTTAGCCCCATCACAAAACATATTTCATTGATGATTAATACGCGAT
The DNA here is from genome assembly GCA_007407185.1 of Glycine tomentella. NCBI lineage: Eukaryota > Viridiplantae > Streptophyta > Magnoliopsida > Fabales > Fabaceae > Glycine > Glycine tomentella. The sequence continues at coordinate 386,034 of PYAF01000511.1, read as the reverse complement.
TAAGTTGTAAACATCAGGCAGATATGGACCTACAAATTTGTGGACCCGCCCTCCCTAACATATCTTGTAGGTAAGAAATCAATGGCAGCGATCAAAATTGAAGCTTATTATATATTTCTTTTGAAATGATGTGAAAGCAGAGCTGAGTGTCATTGTGCAGCTTAATTTCACATGCCTTTGCCTCACCTACTTCTTCGCTCCCAAAAGAAAAGGTCCATTTCTCCAACTGCAGGTGGGTCAAAGTTAGACAATCACAACCATTAAATTTATGTACATTTGGTGGACCAATCTTGCACAAGAATTAATAACAACGACAGTCACTTGCATCCAAGTTTCTACATGGTGTGGACCTTTGTCACCCAAAATGAGAGACAGATATATATATACCTTGATCCCAACAGTCACAAGTTGACAATTAAGTGCACTGTCAAATATAACTACCATCACTGATCAACAACCTTATTGCATACCTTTATCTTTTTCTTAATTAATGAGAGAAAGGAAACTGCAATAACCCACATCTCAATTCTGGGAGTATAAGACGCCTACAGTATCCAAAAGCCAGTAGGATAGCGCTAACGCATAATAAAGTAGAATCTTGACCAAAATATATTTCCAACATCATTGGCCAAGTGAAATTAACTCCAGTTATTAATTTATTTAGAAGTTTGCTTATGTTTTTGGGCCAAGCTAGCTGACACATGCAGACCCTTGAATGGATATTTGTGAAATCCAATTTTAAACAGCTAAAATCAGTGAAGAATATTGATTGGCTCCGCAGTTAATTGAGAAAGTTTGGCTGCATTATTTAGTTTCAAAGTTGTTTACCTAACTTTCCTACCCTGCTAAGTCTACGAGTTTTATGCCACGAGAGAGCTTCCATTGGCTATACTACTACAAATAAGCAAATATGAAGTACGGGGGAATTAAGTTTTAACTTCCAAATAAACCCAGAAGCTAGAATCCATTAATACAAATCAAGGCAAAAAAAAATCAAGAAACGGACTCTGGTATGTGGCTAAAAAATGCATTTACAGCTGCTGCAACTAGTGATACATGAACACAAAGAAAACAAAGAAGAAGAAAATATAAAAAGCTCTTGGTCAAATTAAAGAGAAATTAAAGAAAATTAATATGGTATATGATTTAACATGAAGAAGGGTTGCACTTAGAGTTTGAGGGACAAGTCAAGCTTGTGCAACTGATCCTCTTGTTTAGTCTTCAAATGGTTAATACTATCCAACCAGTAACCTCCAAATCCCTCTGGCACCAGCCTTGGAGAAAACTTCCCTAACCGTGGGACTGGGATACCACCAATCAAAGATGATTCACTTTCTGCCCCAATTGGTGGTTGTGAGAACATAGGCCGCTTCTGAGCATGAGAACGGGACAAGCCAGAAAAGGGTGTTTGTGTTTGATAAGAGGGTTTGTTGATCATAGAATGCGCCTGAATGCCAAGTGACCTGTTATAGGAACCATGCAAAGGCAGAGAAGCCATGCTGATACTGGAGTACCTCCGTGCAAAATCTATGGAAACTGCAGCACCAGCTTTGTGTCCTCTTTTGGCCAATGTTCTTTCACCCTTATGCGCATTCTGGTGTCCCCCAAGTGCCTGCGAGCTATAAAACTTCCTTTGGCAGTAGTTGCATGAGAATATCCGGGGCTCCAATTCATCACCGTGTCCATGACTAGATTCTGAGGAGTTCATGGACAAATTTGTATCAATACAGTTGATGAGGTTGAGTGCTGGCTTTGACTCATCATCACCACCTGAATCTTTACTAGGGAGACTTAGATCCAGTAGTGCAAGGTGTGGAGCAGACTCATGGGGGTGTTCTTTGTCCTCCTCCTTCTCCTTCTGGGTATCCATGGAAGGTACTTGCGGCTTTGAGCATGGTGGTGGAGTCTCTAAAAATGGAATGTTCAGATTTTCAGATGGACGTGACTCTGACCATATAAGGTCCATCTAGGAAGAAATTTGCAAGGGTTGCCTTCAAATTTTGGTTTAACAAGATCAAAGATGAAATTTATAAGTGAATAAATGCTGTGTGTTATGTATGAAAGTAGCTAGTAGGCATCACTATTTTACAGTTACAATGTCTTAATATAGCAAGACCTAAAAAGCAAGACATCTGTTTTTGCTGAGAGAGAGAGAGAGAGAGTTTGTCGTTTGATTGGAACTTATGAGGAACACCCATGTACAACTTTTGCTTCCGCGTATCCCATTGGCTGTTTTTTTCTAACTCTTGTTTGTCTTCCCACTTGTCTTTTTTTTTACATTTATTGTCTTTGGGTCTGCCTTTTTCGGTTTATTCATGTCCATAGTTTATGAATTGCTAAAAAAATCCAAGGTAAGATCAGTAGCTTACTTTTGAAACTCAGAATTGTAGTCGGACTTACAAAAAGTGTGCTGTACTGTCTATATTTCTTAATCCAGCCGGTGGATTTGCTGTATCTATACAGAAACTATTCTCTTTGTCCTGTTTAATAATTTGTTTTTAACTCATGATCGGAAATTCAATTGTCCACGTACGTTCTCCCAAAAATTATTCTTAAGAATTTGATTTTTATTTTCATATATCATTTTTAATGTATAATTTACAGTTTCCACCCCTTCAATGCATCTGCATCAATATTAACAACATTTTTAACTCAAGATAATTGAGATCAGTAGTAAATGAATCTAATAATAGATGTGAGGGGTTGGAAAAAAAGTGAGAGGAGAAAGGAAAGGGAAATGGAAAATAAGATAAAAGAAAAGAAGGGGAAAAGAAAGAAGGGAAAATAAAGAAGAAAATGATTATAAAAGAATCATATGAAACATAGAGATAACAATGGATCTAATCCTTTATCAAGTTTATAGTTTTTTTTCATTCCGTCCTAAGACACACCGTCCGTCAATCTATATCTCACTCTATTAAGTCTTGTTTATCTACCTTTTCCTAAGTAAGTTTCGGTCTGTCTCTACCTCTCCCTGGGTCGATCTCTTGGTAACAAACTTTTGTTCTTATGGGAGCATCTAGAGGTCGTCTCGTCAGATGCTCAAACCACTTCAATCTATGTTCTCTCATCTTTTCACTCACTGCTACCACTGTTACCTTTCATCAAATATCTTCATTTCTTATAACCATACATTCACTTTACCATTCTCATTTCTGCTACCCCTATTTTATGCTCATGTTGCTTATGTGTTGGCTAACATTCAGCTCCATATAACATTGCATGTCTTACAGTTATTCTATGGAATTTTCCTTTTAATTTAAGGAAAATTTTGCGATCACACAAAAATCCGGATGCACTCTATCATTTCATCAACCCTGTTCTGATTCTATTATTTACATCCTCATCAATCTCTTCACCTTTTTTCAAAATTGGTTTCACGTATCTAAAAGCATCTTTCTTGGGTATCTCTTGACCAAATAGATGCACGGGGTCTAGATCACCATCTCTTACCAGTGAAAACTCACACTTTATATACTCGATCTTGCTCTAGCTTAACGTGAATCCTTTAAGCTCCAAAGTGTTTCTCCATAATTCAAGTTTTCTATTAACACTGTCTTTGGTCTCATCACTAAGAACAACATCATCTACAAAAAGCATACATCACGGTACTTTCTCTTGAATAACTTTTATTAGTTCATCCATTATTGAGGCAAAGAGATAAGGACTAAGAGACGAATCTTGGTGTACACCTACCGTGATAGGAAAATAACTTGATGTTCCATTACAAGTTTTCACACATGTGGTAGCCCATCATACATATCATTGATTACATTTACATACTTTAATGGTACTTTTTTTTCCTCAAGAGTCCACCATAAAACTTTTCTTGGGACCCTATCGTATGCTTTCTCAATATATATGAACACTATATGTAAATTTTTCTTCTTTTCTTGATAAATTTCTATTAATTGTCGCATCAAGAAAATGGCTTCTATGGTACATCTTCCTGGCATAAATCCAAATTAATTTACAGAAAACTTGATCTTTCTCCTCAAGCGATATTCAATAACTCTTTTCCACAATTTCATAGTATGACTATATAGTTAGAACAATTCTAGATATCTCCCTTTTTTTTTGTAAATAGGCACACACATAATTTTCCTCCAAGCATCAAACATCTTATTTGTTTGAAGAATCTTATTGAAAATATTGGTTAGTCAGTTTATTGCCACATCCCCAGGCCCTTTCCATACTTCAATAGGGACATCATCGAGTTTCAAAGTTATTATTCTCCATCCACTTTAAAGCTTTTTTAACTTCATGCGTATTAATTATGTGCACAAATCTTCTATTCACATCATCATAAATGTCCTTCAAGTCCACCTGACTTTTATCATCATCCCCATTAAAAATTATATGATCCAATTATTGTATGTAGGTAGTCCTTTGTGGAGAATCTAGAGACTAATCTCTTATAAAAGTTAAAAACATAATATAAAATATCTCCCATTCTAAAACAAAACCTAATTTTAATGATCAAAAGATTTTTGAAACATGAATTTGATCCTAAAAAGTAAATTTGATCATTTAAGAATTTTTTTGACATTAAAATAGTATAAAATGTGACTAACTCTATCTGGTTTCACATCCAATATTTAGTATCCAAATCGTCACTAAATTTGATGTCCTTTTTTTCCTTTTCTAAATTAGAAATATGTTTCTTTAATTTAGTGAAAAAATATTTGTATTTCAATCAAGTAAGATTATTATAGGTACCAAAAGTCTTGCTTCAAATGATTAATGCAAATATAGACTTAAAACCTAAACTTAAAATCATTAGTCAAACTAAATAACCACCATATTAGAGAATACACATGTTTGATGGTCTAAATATGATGTCATTGATCAATAACAAAGATTATCATGGGAGAATCGATCAATTTTCCGTCACTAATTTTTTGAAGACTATTTTGATAGTCTTAAAATCTTTTAAGCATCTAATTAATAGTTTATTTTTCAACCTAATGCATATACCTCAAATGTCGAGTAGCTAAATGTTAAAAGAAGTATAAACTTGATTTTAAGTCATATCAAAAAGTCCAAGTTCTAGGAGATTTTAGAAGACATGTTAAGTTAATATTGTAAAAGAATGTTATAAAGAAATCTATTTTAAAAGATAATTCTAAAGTAAAACTTATAAAATATTCTAGAATGTGAGTAATTTTGTATTTATGAAGAAAGTTTTAGAAAATCATTTATAATCATTAGATTAAGTGTGTGTTAATAATCTAACCAATTAATTTAGAAAGAGCTACTGGTATAAATAAAAATGATGGAGTTTATATCAAATAAAAATCAAGTCACAAATAAAGAAGTGATCATTTAAACAAATAACTTTTTTCTCCAAAACTTTCTTATCACTTCCATCCTGAAATATTTTCTAACTACTAAAATTTCATTCCATCACTAAATAGATGACTCAAGATTACCTACAAAGTTAGTGCTTTTATCAACCTATTTGATTCATGCATGATCGATATTTTTTCTAACATTATTATTAAACATCATTTCTCTCAACTGATAAAAAGAATGCCATTTCTATTAATCAATAATTTTCAATATTATATTAAGACCCTCAAAACGAGATGTATATATAGTTGTTACTAAAAACTACGGTACACATGCATCAAGCAATATCATCACCAGCAACCTTTCAGAATAAAACCAAGTTTCAGACTCGCACTTAATCATGATATAAATTCCTATTGAAATTTGGAATCTAGTATAATATGGCCTGTTGGCCTATGGGGATTTGAAGTTTGAAAAGTCCCATATTACAGTGCTTTCCTTCTATCTAGTTCTGATATCTTATTGTTGATATGACATCATAGACGAAGGGAAGTTCACCAGTATAATCAGGGCCGCGCAAAACTCTCTACCTTGTCATATATATATATATATATATATATATATATATGGTTGAGTACAGGTCCTTTCTCTTCCATTTAATTTTCCTTCCCCAAAAATTATTTCTCTTAAGATGATATATAGTGCATGTTTTTTCCTAACTTGACACATAATTGAAGCCTGTTCTAGGAATTTCAGAAGGCGGTTTGGTGTCCTTTCATAAACTAGAAAAGCATACAATAAATTAAAATAAAAAATTCCCATCTAGAGACAGCCAATTCCGACTTTCTCCTTAAATGGCTCCATCTATCATTCATGTTCTTTATTATATCACCATTATGCTTCTTCTGTCCCACATCACATGTAGCATGATTCCATACAGAAATATAATTTCCAAAATACCCTTGATAAAATGAACTTTCCCTCTCCTCTCCTCCCTTTTATAAAGTTGAATTATTGTTTCTCTTTCAAATGGAATTGTTATTAGTTGATAAAGACTGTATCAGCAAGATTAGGTGACAGAGTTGGATCTGCTATGGAAAATGTTAGGTAAGTTTCCATAATTATTAAAGCTAAACTATTGTGACTTTTTGCTACTTTAGTCAAGGCATAAATCAGGCAATAGTCAATATCTCAAAGTGCTATTAATCTAATAGTACTAAGAACAAAATATATATCAGGTCCCCCACGCCCCTTTTCTCTCTTTAAACCTTTCCCTTTCCCTAGGGTTGGACCTCTTTCACTCATTTTATTGTCACAACAACCAATACAAAGTTTTGGACACAAGCGACTGAGGCCACAGGGGTTGGCATTGAATGTTAACTACATGGGCTGTGATACCTAGCAAGGAATTCTTTGACATTTGATGGATAAGTAATAACTTCTGAGATACTGTTTATCCCTTCTGCTAGCTTGTGTTCATGTTGGCTTGGGATCAAATCCTTGACAAAAAAGGATAGTGACAAGAAAAGGGCATCTTTTGTGTCTGCCTTAAACACGAAAAGCATTAAGGGTATCACGCAGTTAGAAATACAAAAACATAAAGGACAGCCCACTACATACTTTTCTTACATACAGAATCTTCTAGGATAGTAGAAAGAATTGCGTAGTACTCAAAGTTACTTTACATGTTCAATGAATTAGCGGAGGCCAAAATGTATACTACTAGCTAGGTGATTGAAATCTTATTTAATATCATAAACATAAAGATACCTTTAGTGTCTATGAAATTATAGTTTTCACATGGCGATTGGGACATGATTAATATCCAAAGCTTTTATCTTTAAACATACTTAAGAGTTACGACTGACTTTAGCTTTGTAATTTCTCTTCTTCTGACGTAATGCTTCACATGAAAGGATGTAATACACTATACTGATAATAGGTCAAACTCACGCAATGATATCTAATAAGTCAAATTTTATGAGTGTTGCTCCTGAACATAAGCATATTGACAATATCCAATTAACCAGACAAGTTGGTAGGTGAAGACTTCAGTTTTTCAAACTTTTATATTAACTATGGACCTAATTTAAATTTTGTCATATCTGTGCCAGGCCGACTGATTGCAACGTATCAAATAAAAGTTATCCACCCAATTCCCAGCGCACACTAATTAAGCAACGATTGTATCTTGATTCTTTAGTTTCATATCACTTTTATTTTAGAGTGTTAGAGGTATAATAGAAAACCATTCACGTATATGTTTATGTCAAACAGCTTAGAATTACACTAATGGCTTATATAAGCTTAGCTGCAAAAGCAATTCCTCTTTTAATTAATGATACTTAGGTAGTGACCTTCAAATCCAACAATTTGTAGGTGATCGATATGTCTTTGAAGTCATACAGTATTTATATATTTTTCTCCATGGGTATATCTCGGGTTCAACCTGTGGTCATGAAATCAGCCCTAGGAATTAGTAAGACTAAGAAATTAACTAAATTGGAGGGTTTTTTTTTTCTCCAAAGCTTACGTCTAATATGCTTTGTATATGTGCATGTTAGATGTATATAACCTTCGTTTAAGATTTTGATATGTATTTTAATTTCTTAAATTGTAGGATTTGATATCTAGCTATATACAGATATGATTCATCTCTCCTATTTAACTATAGCTAGGTTGTTGTAATAAAACAAAATAAAAGTTGGGTTTCACTAGAATCTGGATATAGTACTCCAAGAATTCAAATCAGAAAAAAAAAAAAAACTGCTTTTCCTTTCTTAGGCTGCAATTGAATTGATTACTCAAAATTAATGTTGTTTTTGAACAATTAATTCTTACTTTGTAAATTTTCCTTATTCAGTTGCACTATTATTATATTTCATTATCTAAACTACGGGTCACAGATAGTCGTACGTCAGATATATATACAAAGGCACGATCAGTTGAGTAAAAATAGTTTGGACAAGAACATTGAGGACGTTTAAACGTACGTGTTTTCTAAATGCAATGTCAAGTTACTATATATATTAACTACTTTCTACAAAACTCACAATATATCCATTAGACATTGATTCAACATTAACATCGCTTTTAACTTAAATTAATTGAAGTTGATAATAGATGAATTCAATAATAGATACAAAAAAATAAAAAAAAATAAAAGTGAAAGAAAAAAGAAAAATAAGACAATAAAAAAAAAGATAAAAAAACAAAAAGGTAAAAGAAGAAGAAAAAAAATAAAAGAAAAAAACAAAAAAAAAGACCGTCTTAATTAAGAGAATTGAGTCTTATAGTGAATAATAATAGAGTGATGTTATTTGGTACCAATAAACATGTACAAATGACAGGAAATGTAGTATTTAAGGCTGAGATCTTTCTTAAATAGAATTTAGTTAATAAAGGTTGACAAAATAAACGGTGAGATTTCTTATAAATCACAATTCGTCTCTTTTCACGAAATTTTTTTCTTAACATCTATCATTTCCCATAACAATAATAATAAACTACTATATATATTTTTTTATATGAAAAGAATAGACATATGAAATTCTGTTTTTGTCCTTTCTAGTTGACTGATACTTGACAAAACTAGGGATAAAATGGTACTTGGATATTAAAATACTAATTGCATCCCTTTTTTAATAAGTGCATGTCAATATTTGAAATTCCATTTTTACCCTTTCCAGTTGACTGACACTTGGCAAAACTAGGGATAAAGTGGTAATTGGACAATAAAAATGCTAATTGCACCCCTTTTTTAATAAGTGCCCGTCAATATTCCGAAATTAAAACTTTCTAATTGCACAGCTTTTTTATAAGTGTACTCTAATATTTTCAAATTAAGACTTGCTAATTGCACCCTTTTTTGATAAGTAAATTAATATTTTCTTTTGTCTTAAATACTCATTATATCATTTCTTTCATCCCTTTCACACTTTATCTCTTTAACGCGTAACCAGTGGTATTACCTGTATACTCAAGGTATCGTACTAGCCAGTTAAAAAAATACAAAATCTCAATAATATTTTGGATTCTTCATATTTCTCAATATTTTTGGTTCTCATCTCAATTGACTTAGTCTAATTATTGAAAAGTTTGCACAGACGTAACAAAAGATAAAACCTTAAGTGGATCAATTGCTTATGACTTAATTTCAAAGGTATATTATCACAAAAAGAAAAAATTACTATTGGACTTCACTTCTTTCTTTCTCTTATTTTTGCTTCACATTCATTTTGTCATTAATAAACTATGCTAGATCTTGAAGTTTTTTAAATATATTTCCAGTTTAGATATGTTGTCTTAACTACCTTTTAAAGAGTTATGTGTGTTCAAATATCTTCTTTATCATCTTCTTTCTTTTTTCAAATATGAAATACTCTTCTTCTCTGATGTTCTTTGTCTTCTCACCATTTTTTTTCTCTCTCTTCTCTTACCTTCTTCATTCACTAAATTTATTTTCTTTCTCTTCTAAAAATAAACCAGTGAAATATCTTTTTATTTCTTCATTAACCATTCAATATCGCAACCCTCACTGAAGATGCATATGTCAGCCACTGTGACCACAACTTCTTCATTATTTGTTCATGATTTATAGTGACCTGTAGCAAAAAAGGTGAACACTTTCTTGTTTCCTATTTTCTTGGTTGATTTTGTTTTGGCCTAACTGTTTTCTTTGTTTTTTCTCCTTCATAAAATTTTTTCTAATATTGTGAATATGAACTAAATTTATTAAAAAGTTTATTTGATATGGTCTATTGGTTAACGTATTTTACGGAAAAAATATTAAACGGATCTTTATAAGAATAGACGATAATTGGAGAATTTTTAAAATATTTATTTGATTTTGTTCTAGACTGATTTATTGGTTGCAAATTATGTGTTTGATCAAATTTAAAAATGAAATTTTAAGGTATGTTTCTTTATTTCTCATTTTACTTTTTAATTTATGACACTTTTGAGATGATTTTTCATATATGAAATTTTCAATTGATTCCATCGGTTTGGTATTATCTTATCAGATAGGATTTTTTTATATACAATCTTTAGTTGTTGTTACTTATCTTTTGTTAATATTCCTCATATTTATAATCAATAGTTTAATTATAGTTGTTTAGAAAAAGTAAGTAAATAGAAACTGATGTTTATTGTAGAAATTTAGGTGAACGGGTAAATGATCACTGGAATGTTCAATTATTAAATTCGATATAGGACTTTTATCAAAGTGAGCATTGACACAAACAGAAGTGAAGAAAAGATGGAGGACAAAATATAGATAAATGAATATATTACTTGGATAAATTGAAAGAGAAGAGCTAAACAAGTGAAAAATTTACTAGCAAAACATTAATTTTGCATAAAGGTTTTCAGTTATTTTTCTTTAATTTAAGTTCATAATTGAAAATATTTTGTCTAACAACAAATGATGTCATTTGAAGTCCTACCTTTTTTTTATCAAAGTTATGGTCCTACCTTTGTTTGATCAAAGTTATGTCACCAACAAATTCAGCCACCTACGCAAGTTATATATATACCAAATTCATTTTCAATTAATTATGACGTACATGACAAGTTTGTTGATTTCATTGTACACAAATTCTCTTATGTTATGATCATACTAAACTATTTATAAAAATAATTTTATATTATCATTCCAATATATATTTTCTTATCAATGACTTTCTTTACTTTTGCAATTCATCATCATAATTTCCAATATATAATTTTCATTTACATTATATGTGTATTAAATATACACACTAAAAATCATAAAAA
>PYAF01000511.1:352715-374864 GCA_007407185.1 Glycine tomentella | reverse complement strand
TTGATTTCATTGTACACAAATTCTCTTATGTTATGATCATACTAAACTATTTATAAAAATAATTTTATATTATCATTCCAATATATATTTTCTTATCAATGACTTTCTTTACTTTTGCAATTCATCATCATAATTTCCAATATATAATTTTCATTTACATTATATGTGTATTAAATATACACACTAAAAATCATAAAAATTATAGTTTTAAATTAAAAAATATAATAAAAATTATATGTGTATTAAATATATATTAAAAAATTTCGTGTTATATGTATCAACATTAATTATATGTATCAACATTAATTATTTTTTTAATATAATTGACCTATTAGCTCGGTTGGTTGGAGTGTTGCACTGTTCATATATGGTATATCGGAAAGGACAAAATAGATGTCATTTTACATAAAGTTTTTCAGTTGTTTTATTTCATTTAAGTCCTTAACAGAAATTTTTTTGTCTAGTAACAAGTAATATCATTTTCAAGTCCTACTTTTTTTTTTTATCAAAGTTATGCTACCAACAAATTCAACCTCATACGCAAGTTGTATATATACCAAATTTATTTTCAATTATGATGTACACGACAGATTTATTGATTTCATTGTACACAAATTCTTTTGTATTATGACTGATGCATAATTTTTCTTGCTTTTTGTATTACTTCATCTATATAATATCTACTCTATTAACAAAAAAAATTATTTATCATATTCTCTGAATTTAGGTTTCAAAAGTTTATTTTGTTTTTTATATTACACTATCATTTGTCATGACAAGGCGAAATACAATTGTCATGGGAACAAAAATGTTAATAAATAAAAACATTTAATGAAAAAAACTACCTTAGTATCAAACATGATGACATAGACTATATGGTTATAGATGTCACGAGAGAAATTGAAAATAGCAATATTCATACTTGACCCAAATAAACTTCGCAGTCATTTTCACATTTGCCTATCACATATTCCTCTACTTAGGTTGTTCAACTTTATGTTATAATCATACTAAACTACTTATATAAATAACTTTATATTATCATTTCAATATATATTTTTTTATTAACGACTTTCTTTACTTTATATATTCAATCATCACAACACATTCTTTAAATATCTATTATTCTTTAATTATTTACCATTCTAAAATAATAGTTAATCATACAAATATGTTAAATTTAACATATTTATATATATAAATTAATTTATAACAATATAATTAACATAAAATATAAAATATTAGAATAATTTTTGTAAAAAAAATTTATTAACATTTTTAATTATTATTCACATAAAACTATATTATTTATTAGATTTTATTATTAAACTCAATCAACACACATTCTTTATCTGTACAAAGGGTACCATAGTAGTAATAATAATAAAAGGATTGAATAAACGGGACGACGAAAACTCCCAACAGAAGAAAGAAAGCGAAACTGCAGTGCAGAGATGAGTTCACAGTAAGCAAGTGATGAGGAAGAGTCAAGTGTGACGCTATTTTACTACAGATATTCACATCTCAGGCTTGTTGCATCAAACAAATGTGTTCACCGGCCTCTTGTGTTCCGATTTTTTCTTGGTACTAATAAAATATATTTTGAAGAAAATTGTTTTAGAATAAAATAAAAAAATCTGTTTCATCGAAAAGTATATATTAATTTAAAAATAACTTTAAAGTTGGGAAAATAAAATGTTTGATAGATTTAGAATATGTTCCCTTATTTCTTTATCTATATATTTCTTTGTTTTCAAAATTAAAAAAAGAAAAGAAAATGAAAACAAAAAAAAAATAGTTATTTTTGTTTTTCAATGTTAATAACCTGTTTAATAAATTAATTGAGAGTAACCTTTATCTGTTATTTTTTCTTATTCTTAATTAAGTCTTAACAGAGCACTAAACCCCCCAACTACTTGATTCTATTAATAACCCCTGCGTCGATCACTACTAGCTAGTCAACAATAAATATGACTGAAATTATTGTTCACAATTCACATACGGGATTTTCAACGAGGAGTGCTACATATCCTATCCGTCGATCAGAGACGTTGTCCTAAGTTTATTATTATGGAAGTATTTGAATATTTTACATCTCTCTAGAGGCTATATATGTTTTAAAGAAAACGAAACTAGTATATGCATATATATATATATATATATATAACCCAAACCCAAAGCTAAAGCTAAACCTGATTATGAAGCAAGTAATCAATCTAAATATTGAACTTAAGCATCCCGGCCCACGTAGTTTGTGTAGGATGTGAGTCTGTCACTCCAACCATATTTTAATCGATCTCTACTTGTCGGCGCAAGCATTTTTGTCGTGTTCCACTTAAGATTGTGACATATTGCCTATTTGTCGATGCAAAGCTTGGTGTGAATATGACCAAAGAAATTGCAACTGCTGTGCTGTTTTTCTGGTGACCTCTATGCTTAAAGTATCACGTGTTCCAAATCCCTTAAGTTACACGGTAGGGCAGACTATCCAAATCCATGAAATACATTTTTAAATAACCTACTCTTGTAGTTTTAAGTACATGAAATCCTTGTACATAGAGTCACTCTGCTTTTTGTTACACGTTTCAACAAGTTAATAGCAATCAGCAACTTCTGAAGACAATGCCAACTATAGTTTGAATATAATTGTTGAACTTGGAAGACAACAATGATAGGGTTCACAATCACAAGATAATGCATTAATAGATCAGCAGAGCTTTTCCTCTCCAATTTAATTACAAGTTACAGGCCCACACCGCAATTTCTTTATATAACTCATAAGGCAAAGAATATTACTTGAAAACATTGAATTGTTCTTGACAATAAATTAGGCGTCACATATAATTATCATCCAATGTCCACAAACAATATAAAGGCAGTGCAGTGCAGTTAGGATGAACTACCATTTCGTAGAACCGTCAAAAGAATTATGACTTCACTTTGGTTGCTTATGTGTTATGGGTATTGTATTTATTGTCTTTTATATAATTAAGTTGACAGCAAGACATGTTTTTGTTTTGAGAATCGAGATGTTCTAGATGACAAAAATCTATACCAAATTGCTAATAACAATCATACCGTCGGGAGGCGACTGCTCAAGTTACTGAGCTTTGAATTGATCTCATCAACAGTTGAACGCTGGAAGCCTAGTGTTGCTTGTGCTTGTGAAATAACAGTGTCCATTTGCAGCACGAGATCAATAAGTGCAACAATTCAAAACAGGACAACCACAGTTAACTTGTTGTAAAAGTAGTCCATTACACTTAGGGTGGGAAAAAATTCCAACTGAACTAAATCAAACTAAATTGGTAAAAAATAACTCAACTTTTCTTAATAAAAATTGATTTAAACCGTTTTACAGTCGAACTGTTTCTAAATTAATCGTTAACCGATCTGTTAACCACGTCCACGATAATAGACACACGTGACACCACTCATTACTCACATACTACTCAAAGTTCTGAATTGTTGTTTAATGCTCATTGCTCAGGTCATTTATATCCCCAATTCCCCAAATGTAAGAACCCTAAATTTGAGGGCATTTGTTAAACGGAAATTTTTTGCTTTTTCAAAAAGTTTAAAGTAGAAATTTATGATTCTCATGTTTTATATATAATTAATAAAAAATTATCAGAAATTATAATTCTTGAAAATCAATTTTAACTCATTTTCCAACAAAAACATTCTTAAAAAAATGAGCAAGAATTCAACTTTTTTGAGTGAAAAAAAAATTACATATTTTACATGAATATTTAATTTCTAAGAAACATACTAATTTTAATTCCTAAGAACACAATTATTGGAGGCAGTAAATTAGTTTAGATCTTGGGAAGGAATCTTTTGACTTTTTTTTTTCTATTGTATAGTATCTTAAAGTACAGCCCTCTCCTTCATTTTGTAACACATTTTGGGGTATATATATAAATGCTTTCCAAAAACATTTTTAGAAATTAACTTTTTTGGATATGAAAAATTTATCATCTTTCAAACGCCCGTTAAACGTGTGAACCTTAAATCACCTGATCCCTTTAACCCTGAAACCCTTAAATTTCCTAGTTCGGTAGAAAAATTCACAAAACAAAAAAAAAATAATGACAAAAAGTGCAATTAAAACTAAACAAAGTTTAATTGTACTTTTAGTTCTCGTATATGTTTGATTTTGTAAATTTTGTTCTTCGATTTTGTTTTGCAAATTTAATTTTTGTACTATTTTAATTGTACAAATTTAGTCTATTCATTCACATAAACAAAATGTTTAAGGGAAAGCTAAATTGCTACCAGAGTAGAGTGAGAGTCATTTTTATACGAGGGTCTTGTGTTGTGTTGTACAATTGTGAGAAATTTGTAAAATAATACTTTTGGTTGAATTGATGGATAAAAGTTAACACTTAATGGAAATCTCTTATAATTAATTCGGTCATGCTTTCATTTAAAAGCATTAGTTTTCTCGAATTTAGGTGAATGTCAGTAATTTTTTCATAATGACAATTAAATTGGAGAACCTAATTAAAAATAAAGGATTCAATTAAAAATTAAAAATTAAAAATTAAAAAATTGGTAAAAACATGAAATCATGAAAATAATTAAACTTTTTTTAATAGTAGTAGATCTTAAAAGTTAATAATATTTTGATTTAGTTTCATATTGAAATTCTGCTGTTAATGTAAAATTAAAATTAGAATGAATTGAATAGATATTTAAATTAAAAGGAATGGTGGTGGAGTTGTGGAAGAGGAAAGGGAAATGGAGGAGTCAGACCCATGGTTGGGATTGGACAAGTTGTATCACGTGCTCATGTGTTTCTCGCTCACATTTGTGTTCTACGCCCTTGCTTCTCTCACCCCTTACCCATACCGCCGCCACGCTATTTCCATCGGATCTCTGCTTTCTCTCCTCGCCGGCGCCGCCAAAGAGGCCGCTGATCACCTCGGCTACTTCCGCTCCTCCGGAGCTTCCCTCAGGGACGCCCTTGCCGACATCCTTGGCGTCTGCATCGCTTCCTTCGCTCTTTCTCTTTTCCGATCCCCTCCTCCGCCTCCTCACCTCCGCGCTCTCTCCCTAGTTTGATCACACCAATCACTTTTCTCATATGCACTCATCCACCATCGTTGCTTCAATTACTCAATAAGTACACTTCTTTTTCCTCATTTTTCTATTTCACCTTACCTCTGTTTTACTTCTTCTTTTTTGTCTTTTCTATGTCGTTTCGCTTCTTTTACTTTACCTACTGTCTAAATTCATTGTACTGTTCTCTGAGTATGCTAACATGGGCTCATTTCCCCATCCAAACTCAACTGCTTGCTTTTTCAAATATTTTATATACCCTCTTTGTTATGTAAGACTGACTTATTTCCCCCAACTTCAGTCTGGGCATGGACAGCAATCTCTAGTTAGCACATACAAAGAAATAGAAGGAGAAAGAAATAATAATATCATCACTCATTAGGCTTAGGCAGGGTGGATCATATAGTGTTCAACTGTCAACCATTACCATAAACAATCACTGATCTCTATATCTTTCTCACTAGTTTTGATACATTTGAGTTTATTCTCTTATTGCCTTTTTAGTGTACAACACTCAATTCCTTACAACAATTAATGCCCAGCCCTCGGCTAAAATTTCCTTGAGTTTGAGCAGTATTTTTTTTGTTATACTCCTCTATTTCATCCACTCTATGAATCCTAGGCTTTACATTTCCTTTTTTTTCAACTTGTATGAGCTACTGGCACTTCAATTGTCTGACTTGTGGTAAGGTTGATTTCTAAATAAGTTGGGATTCTTATTGAACTTACATTCCATATATTTAAACGGAAGTCATATACTTCAAAAACTTGTGTCCAAATCTTTAATCTTTCATTTATTTTCTCTCTACACTCTCCGACTAGATGTGTATCATTTGCCATTTAGTTAAAACAGATCTTGTCTGCTTAGGTTTTCCATTGACTGTCACTGTTTTGGCCTTGTAAAAGGTGTTTCGATGGGTTGAGATGAGAGGATGTTTATAGGCCACCCGTGATCTCAATTCTTAAGTGATGTGAAATTTTGTGGCGACAGGAACACTCTTCTGCCAATGCTTTTGTGGGATAAAATCGTTGATGGCTTGCTAATGGCTTATTTTCAAGGTTATATCTATATGGATATGAACTTGGAGATATTCACTGACCAATCATTCTATTCTTTGTCGTTATTTTACTATTATCTTTTATCACAAAAGAAAAGAGGGGGAAACGGAATATTATTGTATCTTTATGTACCAAACAGCACTCATTTTTGCCAAAATACATTAGATACCTCATGAACTAAAACACACATTTTACATATCTAACATTTTCACTTACCAAACTATTCTCACTTTTGCTTGCTTTCTACAACATTTATATTATCAATTAAACACACAAGCATCCTATCATGTTGCAGATTGGAGATGCCCTTAGATGGTGTGATGACTGATGACAATGGGGACAAGTCACCTTCTGAAGCTGCTGATTGAAGCCTTTGCCTTGGCGTCATCATCTTCTTCAGGCAGCTTCACTGCAGTGTAGGTACCTGCCCCAGCTAAAGCTCCAAGTATGGGAGCTGCTAGATAGACCCATATGGCTTTGTAGTTGTTTGCCGCGACAGCAGGACCTAGTGTTCTTACTGGGTTCATTGAGCCTCCGGATACTGGCCTGCAATACAAGATTAAGCATATTTAACCAAATTCTACTATTTTTTAGGGGCCATTTTAGATAACTCTAATTTGTATTGTAATTTATTTATTTGAAAATTAGCTTTTGAGGCGGTTAAACATTCTTTTCAATCAAGGTGAGGCTGGGAAAATTGTAAAAATGCTAACATGAAGCAATGGAGTGAACTTTAATCGACATTGCACCCCATAAGGATAAGAATAAGAATAAGCCCATATATTTTCTTTTTTGAAGTGAAAAAATAAGGGGCCTATTCACCCTAAAATTTTAGTGGCTGAAATTGACTTACACTTTATTAAAATGATGATAATTATAATCTTTTTGAGTAGCCTTGTCTACTTTCATTTTCATTTTTTTTTTCTCTACAAACGTATAGCCGAAATTATTTTGCTTGCGATCCATTTCAAAATTTCCAAACGGACTTTAAAGAAGTATGATTTTCAGAAGATTACATCTTGTATGCCAAGGGTATTTCAGCCTATAAGAAAATCACACCGAAAAGAGAAAAGAACATGAAAACGATACTTGAACTTTAAGAGTGTTGGATTCAAATGAAGGGAATAGAAAAAGGAGGAATGATAAGTGAACCAACTTTTATTTTAAATATTTTATTAATATTTTTATTTTTTATTAAATTATAAATTCTATTAAATTTATATTTTTTTTCTCTCTTCTTGGTTGTCTAATAACATTGTAGGTGTTCATCGATTATTTTCCTAAAAAGAATTTAATCAAGGGGAAAAGAGAGATTTTAATGAATGATCTCTTCTCTAAATCTCTCCTCCACTTTTAGGGTAGGTTTAATTGAGTGAAAGAAAATGAAATTGTGAAAAAATATTTAAATTAAAATAATGTATAAAAATGTAAAACTAATACAATTCCACTCTATGATAAAACAACTAAACATACGCTTAGAGGATAAGCAAATGTAAAGGAGGAGGGATTTTGGTTCTCTTATTTTCCATTTTCTATTCTTTTAAATTTTCAAATAAAACAAACAAAAATTGATTCTTTCCCTTCTCTTTATCTTTGAAGCAAATAAAAAAAAATCATTAAAATATACATGCTCCATTCAAACACAATGTTAAAAATGAAAATATAACTATCATGATTGACACTTAAAATTTCAGGACTAATTTAGGAATTGTTTTTTTAGTAATATAATATGGACTTATGGAGTGATTGTAGATACGTCGTACGTGTAAATAACCAAACAATATGGTAAATTTGTTATGTTCTTTTTTAGGTAACCCGTGAGTACGGAGTAGGGACACAGTGACATACCCTGCTATGAGTATATTGAGCATCACAGTCGCTCCCACCGCGATTCCCGCGAGTTCTCCCACCTGCATCAGTATCACCATAATAATCAATTAATCATCAATCACGGACTTGCTTCAATGCACATGCCATGGAGTTCGTACTATACACAAACAAACAATACGTGCAGATCCATCTTCCTTTAGTTTCCACCGAAACTTGTACGTGTATTTGACACGATAATTCTAACCTCACACAATATTTTTACAATTCTTATAATTTAAAAAAGATTGGGAATTATGTAATTAAAAAAAATGAATGATAACACTGGTTGTAATTAATTAATGTATCTCATGTTTAAGATTTTGCAATTTAAAAAGACGAAATTCATCATTTCCTGTTATTTAAATTGTTAAACAAGAACAGATGGAAGGAGGAACGAGATGAGTGCCAGCTCCTACCTCCTCAATTATAAATATATTAACACGGTTATTAAATTTATTTATTTTTTCGGTAATTGTTTCTAGATCTGCTAAGATAACATTATTGTCTGGTGCAGGCAGCAAGATTCCAAATCCTTAAAACGCGGACAAAGCATAATGTCACTGCAAAACATGCATAAACCTCAATATATGGTCGCATATGAACAAGTTTCATTTCATGTGCCACAAAACAACGGACATAGATACATACATACATATATATATATATATATATATATATATATATATATCTTTTCCTTTTGACTCTCTCACGTCACTGATGTTTTCTGGATTTGGCACCGCCCCTCCCACCTTGGATTGATTTTTCTAATCTCTTAAAATCATTAAATTATCGCTTTCCCTTTTACATGACTATTTAAGCGCCATTTTTTTATAATTTTTTTCTTCTTTTTTATCTGTTATTTTAAAATTTAAGAACAACTATATTTTTCCTTGCTTACAGATACATTTAATACACTAATTCACTCAAAACGAGCTAGTAGCTAGTATGGTGTAAAGGACAACTAAATACAGTATATGGACTATTCTTGGATTTTTTTTCCTAGTATGTAAATTAAAAGGGGTGATATATATATGTATGAAAAAAATTCAAAATTAAATAATTATAAGTATATATATATATATAAAATATTTATTTTTGTGTGTTTTGAGAAAGTTTTTAGTGAGTTAGATCTTGAAAGTTAAAATTCACTAGAAACATGTAGCATGACTTAAAAGATTATTTATATAAAAAAAATATTACTTTTGTAAGCAAACGTTCTCAATTTTATATATTTTAAAAATATATTACATCAATTTTAAATGTGTATGAAGAGAGTATACATATTAACAAATCACGGTTTTATTTTTGTTAAAGTTTGTGAATTGTCCAAAAGTTTATATGAAACCCTGAAAAGTAGTCTCCTCCTAAAACACAAGTCCTGAATATTAGATATAAAATGATATGGAGAGAAATACTGACAGCTCTGGTGTCGGTGGCGACTGCAGTGACAACGAACATGAGGTTGAAGCCAATAATGAACTCCAAAGCAAAAGCTTGGCCGTATCCTCCCGAAGGAACGGTGACTCCACCACTCATGAAAGGGTGATAAACCCCCTTGAGAGCAAATCCGGCGCATATAGATGCCAAAACTTGTGCACCAATATACATGGGCACATGCTTCCAGGGGAAGTGCTTTAATGCAGCGAAGGAAATGGTGACAGCAGGGTTGAGATGAGCACCGGAGATGTGGCCGGTGGCGAGGATCACGATCATGACGGCGAGACCAGTGGTGGCAGCACATCCAATAAGGGTCTCAGAGCCATTTGTCTTTTGGTTGACAATGGCAGCGGCTGTGCCTGCGAACATGAGGATGAAGGTCCCTATGAACTCCGCTCCTACCTTTCTTGCAAGAGGGACTACTGGTGGAGGCGATGGCAGTGGCAATGAGCATGACACTGCCGGTAACCCTCCATCTTCTAAGCTCCATTTCTCTACACTGAAGCACCTACAACTCTTGAGGAGGGACTTCTTGCTATTATTGTTCCTACCATTACTGAAGCCACCAAAAAGAGGTGCACCAGGAGTGCCTGGTGTTGCGGGTGTTGAGGGTATTTCCTCGTTATTGTCCATATCCCTCAAAGAAATTTGTATTATCAGATCAGAGGGACTCTTGCTAGCTAGTTGCTATTGTGATGAGATGAGAGGTAGACCAACTGCTATATATAGCAGATCAGGTGTAGTGGTTGGTTGACTTGTTACAGAATCACAGAGGAAGCAAACTAGTGGATGCAATGAAACTGCCAGGCATCACATTAATTAATGGATCCATGGTGGGACATTGTGGCGGGGAGACTTCAATTCAATATGAAATTTGGAAAAGACCCTTTAAACTTTAGCCATCAATCAATAATGGGTCACAGTTCGTGGCCTTCTATAATACATAAGTTTGCCTTTCAAAACAAATAAATTTCCCTATCTCATTCATTTGTTTTCCAAATTTCCCCTTTCTTTCTTTCCCGGCCCATCTCTCTCTTTTGAGAGAATTTTTTTTTATATTTTTGGAGAAATTATAGCATGATGTTGGACCATTATGGTCCCCTCAAGTTATATTAATTATTTTTAATGAATTATAAAAGAAACTCAATTAAGTAAGATTTTTTTATGTTTTGAAAATCAATTATATTTATGTTATTATCGAGTTATGGGTAACTCAACTTCTCTCTTACAAAAACAGACTTTGACGTCTATAACTCAATAAAAATTTTAGGCGTTAGTCTAATATTGAATGATAACTTGCATCTTTGTTATGGTATTTCCTCTATTTATAGTCATAACAGTTACTGACTTAATAACTACTAAGCTATCACCCACTACGATCGTGTGTGAGAATTAGGTCGGTCAATCCGAGTAACTGGTGGATCCCCTGTGGTACAATCTATATATAATTTTTTCTGACTGAAAATGTTTATATATAATATCCTTATATCAATCTTCATGTGACATATATATTATTAAATTTGTTACTATTAACTTTCATTCTTAAATTAAAAAATGTGCTTGTGTATCATTTTCATGTCAAATTTACCAAAATCATAAATATACAGTAGTTGAACCATATAATATATTTTTTCTTACTTCGCCACATCCTTCATCCATCTATAGCTTTGTTGTAGTTACCAAACTATTCCTCAAAAATTGACATACATCTTCATTTTTCGGCAACCATTTAAGGTTATTATAACATTTTTATCAGTTGATCAAATTAATTATAACATTTAGGTGTATTATATAGGATGAGTGCTTTGTGTTGTTATCTAGTTAATATTAGAATCTCCTTTTTTCCTCGTGTCTTTTTTTTTTTATCGTATGTGTAAAGGATAACACAAAAAAGGATATATCTTATACGTCCATAAAATCAGAAATTTCATAAATGTTACACATTTTCATGAAAACTTTCTACTTTTAATTTGAATTACATTCGGTTAGCATTCTCCTTAAGATAAAAACAAAGGCATACTTATTCAAAGGCGGATGTAGAAAAGGAATAGAGGGTTCTAGTAGCAATTATGAAATGCTATCAGCAAAACAAAGATGAATATGACTCCACACTAACGAGCTTTGTGGCTAGCATGTTATCTTAGCATTACATTACATGGATATTATTGTTGTGTTACTGCTCAAGAATCAGCATAATGATTAATGAAATTTATGTCTCAAGTTTGAAACTAAATGTTGTCAAAGTGAAACATCAAATCATGTAGGGATAGAGAGAAGACCCTAATAAGCTTGAGTAGGGTAGGGGACACCAATTCTTTAAATGATTTCATTCCAATATTTGTGGTTCGTCCCTTCCGTCTTCAATCCCTTTACGATTCTCAGAATGAGTTATCTGTTATCATCACAAAATGCCTCTCAGACTCACTCACATTACAGTAATTTGTCATTTCATAAGTTGAAATTTCAGGCTGGATTATACTTATCAAAATGATGGTTGAGAGACTTTAACTGCAACTTATTAATTTGGCTAACATTAATAATAGAATTAACTAATAAGTAATATGAATTGCCATTTATTTTGAACATCTCACTAACATCTCTTTTTTCTCTATTTATTTCTTTAGGTGTTGAATAGGTTTTTGGATGTTAATCAAATATTTCCCTTAACTAATAGAGTAAGAATAGAATAGGAAGAAAAAAATGGACTATAATTAATTATTTAATGGACTAAATTTAGGTGCTCTTCCTGAATTTTAGTATTGCTCTCCAATTAGAATTAAAGTTTTATCTTAAAAACTTATATTTACTTTTAATACAAACTTTAGTAAGTATATGATTTAGATAAAACTCTAATTTTGATAGGAAAATAATGTTAAAATTACTTAAGAAAATGTTTATTCTTATTTAATTAAATCTGTACCTTCTCAGTATCGTCAACGACCCTAAGAAATTGGACACCCAGAGAATATCATGTAGTATGTGTTTGGGACAGCTAAACTGAAGTAATGTACTCACTTTATACAAAAACATTTTGGCCGGGATTGCTTTAAAAGTAGGCGAATGGAATGGAAGAGCCCCTCTCAAAAATGAACGGAACTTCAACTTCAAAGAGAATGCATGCATTACAATGTTGAAAGGTGGGACTCCAAACAAAATTTAAATTGTAAGGGTCAAAATGAGTTGGCATTTTGTATCATTTTGTCCTCCACTTTATCCACTCTACATCAATCGGTCAACTTACTTCAAATATAGAATTCTGCCTGCACACGCTATGTACCATGTTGTTTTAATGTGCACCGTTCCTTTTCTTCTGTCATTGGCTTCAATAATGTACTCCCTTTAATTTTAGCCAATTATGCTGTGAATCAAAAAGCAGATTTGGTTCAAACAAGACGCCTTAGAAGTAGGGGGGGAAAATGTAGATTCTGCAGGCGCAATTGATAAGTAAACAACAGACTAGTTTGATGTTACAACATAATGCATGCTCTATATTATTCTAAACCACAATTTCTTAAAATGAGATTTCAATGAACATGTTTGCAGTGCTAATAAAGTTAATCCGGAAAGAAACCCTTCACATTTCATTGCACCATATATGTCAAAATGGCCCGCATAGAGGTCTTGAAGGAAATCTCAATGTCATTCCCTACTAATTATGAGTTTCACAGTGTGTGAAAAGAGTGACTACTTTTCACTCACTTGGACAAGAGAGAAAAAAATACTGGCTCTGATTGCTCCACGTTTTGCTATCACATTTAATTGCTTGGAGCCAGGTGTTAGGAAGATTGAAGGTTTAACCCCACACCATTGGCAACCATATGAATCAGCTAATTAGGACTCAGTAAGTAGCATTAATTAGTGGTTCAAGACCCTGAAACTGAATGATATACGATCTGTTATTTAGGCTAATACTAGCCATGTAAAGGATGGATGACCTCGTCTATAGCAGGAAATCTGCTCCTTAATTTCTAGTAAAACCTTATTTATTGTTCCTCTGGCCAGGAACTGCAATAACTATTAATGTATAAATAGTTCGAATTATTCAGCCCTGAAAATCCTGCTGTGTGCGTGTAATAGTGTTTGTAATTGGTTATCGAAGAAAGCAATAACCAGCTTAGAAGAGGTATGGTTGATAAATAATTATGTTTTTTAGATATGCAGTTAAAGATTCAATTTTCAGGTCAATATGCATAGAAAAGTAACTATTAGTACAAGTTCACTCTTTAGAGGGAGTTCCACCTCGACAGGTTAGCCTCTAACTCAATTCTCGGCTGGCAGATACTCCAAGCACAAAAAAAATAAGAAAGAGAATGAAAAAAATAATTGCTTAAACATTCTTAGTCAAAGTCTTTCTAAAATTTACAATTAGCAGGGATCACTGATCGAGCCCGTTCATTATCTTGGATTATTTTTTATTGTCACTCAAATTCAAAGTGAAGTTTTTCCTCTTTTCCAATCCTCTGTGTATTTGTTAGCGGAAAGATTTGAACTCAACTTTTTTTTCCCTCAATTCTCTCTTGAATCTTCTTTTTCAATCCTTATTTGGGAAAAGAAATGAAAGATTCCTACTAAAGCAGAAGATCACCGCACCTGTGTTGGGGAAAATTAATTGGTTAGGAAAAGGCAGCGAAAGAGAAGGTGGAGAACATATGATTAAGTGCAGTACGTTCTTATTGGTTTTGTTGGTAGGCCATCCATCTAGTTTATAATTATCTAATTACTTGATTAATTATGGCAATAAAAGACAAAAAGATTAGACCTAATGGGTTGTTGTATATAAGCCTTCCCTGGCTGTGTACTAATACAAGGTTTCTCCACTAATCACAAAAAAGAGAATGGCGAATAAAGCTGTTATTAATTGGTTATTTGATTTCTGGTCTTTAGAGAAAGATAATGCACTCTTATTAAAATTAAAATAATTTAAATATGGACATATTCGAACTTGATAGCCAACGTTTTATAACTCAAAGGATTGGCACAGAATTATAAAAATCTTGTTGCAATTACATGAATGTAAAAAACATATTTAACAACAGAATTTATGTTTGATTCGTATACAAAATTCTCTTAGACTAAGAATAGTCATACACTATGAGAGTTTCTAACTCAATGAATTGTAAAAACATCCACCTTGAAAAAAAAAAAAAAAGGATAACAAACGCTTTATCTAAATAAATATACATCACACATCATTAGCTCCTATGTTTTGTTTAATGTAGCTCTAGTCTTTGTGATGCCTGTAAGTGTAACTACCTTAAGTTGCTTTGAACATATTATACCCTTTTACTATTTGCTTTATCTCATTACTTTCATCACATTTTACGATTTAAATTTTTAGGATATATTATAAAAAAAATCTTTAATTTAGATAGTTAAACTGATTTAAGAAACTCTATCATTTAAGAGAGATGAATTAGCACTCAATAAGAAAGTAATAAAAGTCATTATTTAGATTAAAAAATAATTACCACATAGATAATTGTCACATATCCAACCGTTCAAAATTCAAGTAAATAAAAATTATGGTGACTTCTTGAGTTCTTGTCCGTCTTTTATAATTTAATTATATTTTCTTATTTATTTTTTAATAGATAATTTTTTCTATTTTTTATTTCATTCTGTCAGTAGATAAATTTTTTTCATTTATTAAGCCATATAAAACATTTCTCAAAAAAAGAAAAAAGTCATATAGATCCTTAATATGTATTAATTTCTCCTTTAATTTCTTCAAGATGTTAAAAGGTGAGACATAATAGGAACTAGCTTCTAGGTAAATTTTAATCCCCTCCACTTCCATAAACTTGTCAAGCTTGTTAAACCTTGTCCTTTAATAAAAAGGACACTCGTGCAAGTTTGGGTAGAGTATCATACTTATATATTTCTTATAAAAACACTCTTAAATCCAAACTTACATAAGTAATAACTTAAATAATTTTAGAGACTAAATTGATGGATATTTAATTTCAAAGATTGCTTAAACAAATTTATTAACTTAAGAATTATTCAAGAGAGTGTAATTGTTTGAAGAGCAAATTAGTAGTTTAATCTAAAATGAGATTAATCCACTAACTCAGGAACCAACCTATTCAGTCGCGTAAAACTTAAAGAAAAAATAAACCAAGGCTAATATTTCTGTTGTAGAGATAATGTGGCAGTTGAGGAACCAAGTGCCTTACCTTATAAGGCTCAACTCACTTAGTTTTTCTTCAAAAAAAATGGGGGAGTTCCTATTTACACCTCTTTTATTGTCACACTTCATTATTTTTTTAGACTTATTGGAACACATAAACTACTCTCACCTTCATCCTTAGCCCCCTCCTCTCCCTATACCATCCCCCTTCTTTCTCTGAATTTCATGCCTCTCCCCTCCCTCCCTGCACCTTCATTTCTCACTTTTCTCTATTTCCTTCTCTTCAAAGCCATCTTGCCCCATATAGGTCTTTCATTTTTTTCCCCTCATTTTTTTACATATTTTATGAAAACTAGTTGCATACTGGGTTACATTTTTAAAAATACGTTACAGAAACTAGTTTTTGTGAAGTATCTTTTTGTTAAAAAGTTATAGGGTGCGAAGATTAAAAAGAGACATATAATTAGTACGAACCAAAATATGAAAGAAACTTGATGAAGGTCAATTATAGAGGCCCAATAGGTTTTTAAAAAAATCTCCTATAAATGAGGTTATAGGTTTTCAAAAAAAGAAAATATAGGCTAGTCTACAGTATGGACGCGAACTAAACAATACCAAGGGCGAGCTCACTTATTTATACTTATTAGGCTAAAATAACATGAGAAAAAAAGTTATATACCGCGTAAAAATTAAAAAATTGTACGCAACCATTTAATCATCATTTATTATATATATAATAAATTTATTAACTTTTAATTTTTTAAAAAAATAATTCAAACAATGATTTATGATTGAATGTTCATATGCATTAAATTCAAATACCATTATGATCTCATTATTTTGTTCAATCCACAATTGTAGTCTTCCACTTTTAAATACAAATATTTAGTCTTTCAATTTTTGAACTTAGCAACTTTAATCCAATATTCAATTTTGCATATTTTTTTTTAAGATCCAATTGAACTCTAGTCCTGACACATACATTCATTTAAAGTATCAACAAAAATGAGTTAATTGATTAAAAAATAAGAAGAAAAAATAGGAAAAAATTATAATTTTACTAAAATGGCTTATTTCTGAAAAATAAAAATCAAATAGCTATATTTTAAAATAAGAGGATCAAAGTTAGGTAAAATAGGGGATCAAAATTATTTTAACCTTATATTTATAGGTTTATACAAATTAGGCTTATGTAACCCATTCATATGCTTGATTTTACTATTCACCCCATTTTCACCATTGCAATTCCTAACCTCGTTACTTTAAACAAAAAGTTCCAAACCTCATAAATGATAGTACATGGGATTTTTTAACAAAATAATAAAATTAACTTTCCATTTGTATTTAGTTTAAACATATATATCATTCATGTTAAACAATAGGATTTCATTACCTAATAAAATTGTTTGAAAAAGTAAAATGAAATTTAACTATATTTATAAGCATCAAAATCATATTTTATCCAAAAATCAATTTATGAATAAATTAGGAAAATTAAAATTCACATGAAAAAATAAAATTCCAAGTTTTTATTTAATTTAAAAAGAAAAACCAAAACGAAGAGGGACATTTCGGACTTTTCAAGCTAAATTGTTAGGGTTTATGGTTTGTCATATAAATTTCCATTTTTTTTCTGCATTTTTCATATCAGAATCGCAGACCTAGGATTTCGGCCGTTTGCTCCCCAAGGTCTTGCCCTTTCTCTCTCATTCACTCTGTCACGTATGCTCATTCACTGATGAAGATAAAGATGAAAACTTTTCTTTTAAGTTTGAAAATGCCACATCTCTTTGGGTATTAATGTGTTGGCACAATCTCTGATTTGTTTTGTTGTTTTTGTTTTTGCAGGAAAGAAGCAGTGTGTGTCTTTTGAAATCAGCTAGAAAAGATGTCAGGGTATGCCATTTTTCCCCCTAAGAGCAGCTCCTTTTTTTCTCTAAATTTTGAAATTAATATTTAGTAGAACGAACTATTCAAAATCATGTAACTGTTGCCTGAGAATGGTTCCTTCAGTACGAAAATTTTGGTAGCAAGGATACATTTACTATTTACAATGTCTGAATGTGGATATGCGCTGCCTTGAGGTTAGATTATGGTGGGTTCAAGTTTCGGTTTTTTAACATATCGATTTGAAATGGTTTTATTGAAATACTGGCATCTTCTTGTTTCAATGAATTGTAATTGGTTTTGAAGTTGAACCCTGGTGGATTCTTTGTTCCAATTTTCCACTTTCTGATTTATTCCGCCCATGTTTCTTTGTGTTGGAAATGTATGAAGTATCTGCTGTAATCTATTATAATTCTTGGCAGTGTTGGTATTTTTTGGCAGTGTTGGCATTTTTGTTGTTGCATTTATCATAGGAATTGTTTTGTAAAAATTTCATATGGATTACAGAAATATGTAAGAACTGCTTTGGAGAATTGAGTCTGACAGCACTGCACCTTAGCTATAATTAGTAGAAATTAAGAAAAGCTACAGAAATAATCATTTGTATTAGTGTGGAAATCATGTAGAAGCTGCTTGTAAGAATTGTCCACATCCTCCTACGTGTGTATTGCGCTCCTGTTTCCGAGTAGCTTTTCCTTGACGAGTTTAGGATTTTTGTGCGAGTTACTCCTGACTGTTCAGAATGCTTTAATCAATGCAGTGAAGAGGTAGCTGTTGCAGCTGAGGCACCTGCTGCTTCAATTCCAGGTGAGCCAATGGACATCATGACTGCTCTACAGCTTGTGCTGAGAAAATCTCTGGCCTATGGTGGTCTTGCACGAGGTCTTCATGAAGGTGCCAAGGTGATCGAGAAGCATGCTGCACAGCTCTGCGTTCTAGCAGAAGATTGTGACCAACCTGATTATGTGAAACTGGTGAAGGCTCTTTGTGCAGAGCACAATGTTAGCCTTTTGACAGTTCCAAGTGCAAAGACCCTTGGAGAATGGGCTGGTGTAAGTGCCTTGGGGACTCTAAGCCATGTTACTTTACTTCTTTGTTCCATTAATTTACTCAATTTCCAAATGATTGGGTGTGTTTGAATAAGGATGAACAAACGGGGTCTTGTTGTAGTAAAATATGTTAAATCTTTTTCTTGCAGTTGTGTAAGATTGATTCAGAGGGAAAGGCTAGGAAGGTAACTGGTTGCTCATGTGTGGTTGTCAAGGTAACGGGGTCTTGATTGACTTTGTATTTTTAAATGGAAATATTGTAGTGTTTTGGCATGCTAAGTATTTGCATTTTGCAGGATTTCGGGGAGGAACATGAAGCCTATAATGTTGTTCTGCAGCATGTGAAAGCTAACTGAGTTGCTGCAGCATGCCTAGATTTGTGGGTTTTATTTAGTTTGAAGTTATTGTATGAGGAATATTTTTGCCTCTATCTTAGGGATTTTGACGGTTTAGTCAATTATTAACCCGTTGCTGGGTGAATGTTTTTTTAATTACTAATGGTTTTTCTGTGTTCTTTTTGGTGACCTGTTGAGTTAATTGCTTACACTTTATGGTAGTATAATATGTGTTAGGATCAACAAAACTACTACT
Organism: Glycine tomentella; assembly: GCA_007407185.1. Classification (NCBI taxonomy): domain Eukaryota; kingdom Viridiplantae; phylum Streptophyta; class Magnoliopsida; order Fabales; family Fabaceae; genus Glycine; species Glycine tomentella. The sequence continues at coordinate 355,778 of PYAF01000511.1, read as the reverse complement.
ACGTACTCGGTTAGGATCCTCGTCAAAAATCAAGTATCAACAAATTCTACATCCTTGCGTAGCATACCCGATATTGTAATACCTCCCCTTAATTGGGTGGGAACCGTCTGGCTATCGTGTTCACCTAACCTCGTTGTTTGTCAACTACATTGTTTTATGAACCTATCAACGAACTTGTTTCAATCGGTTTAAAATTCATGTTGGAAAATACAGGTTCAGTCCTTCACCATAACACCTTTTACTCGTAAGGTGTTTCTGGCGAGTAAACATTTACCTTTGTCTCTAAAATTTATTCATTTTAATAATAGTAAGATGCGATTCCTGCTAATCCTATGGGTCAACTCTTTATCCATGGTAGGAATATATCGTATTTTATCACCGCAAGTATCCATATTCATTTACTCCTGTGAAATAATTTTTTATTTTAAAGTTGAAGAATAAGAGAAAAACCAACTTTATATGCACGTGATAAATAATCATTTTTTCGATAAATGTTTTTGTGATGACTTTCATGTGCATAGAACTTCCTTTATGCTGCATCATGAACTTCCTTTGTTAGATTAGTAGAAGTTTATGTGCACATGATAAATGTTTAAGTTTTCAATAAATAAGTTTTTCTAATTTAAAAATAACGTCATTTGGGAGTAAATGACTTTGTTATATTCTTATGGCATTTTTTGAAATATTGCTGCTTCATGTAAGATTTGAGTCAAGCTCATTGTTTGGAAGTTTTTAATTTAGTGTAAATTTGGAATTATAACAAGACTGCAAAGTCCTTATAAATGGTTACGAATAATTTAATCTTCTCTTAATTCGGAGGACTTTGGAGTATTTTAAACATCTAAACAAATAAAAAAAAACATTTAGTACCAAATGCACAAAAGTACTGCACACACTGTTTTTTTGTTGAAAGGATTAGGGCCAGAAAAATTCTTGGAAGAATTTTTTACAAAAGAAGAGGTTTTTTCAACAATTTCTTTTACTTTGCATATGTTATATTGAGGTCGTATGCGGTATTTGAATATTATTTTCAGTCATATTTCATTCTTCTCTTTCCGTTCTATATATTTTCTTAATGATTCATTTAATTTCCTTCATTTTTCCATCCAATTTTCCAGGGTTCTCAGGTAAAACTAACTGGTCGCATGAGCATTCCCTAATTATTAATAACAAGCCCAATAAACGTGCTACACTGTTCTGTGTCAATGCCGGCCAGCCCATTGCATCTTGCATTTGAATATTGTCCAATAATAGTGCATCTTTGAAACTACCTACTAATTTTATGTTCAACCAAACACGTTTTTAAATATCACTGGAGTACCTTTTTTTTTTTTTTTTTTTTAGGAAACGTTAATAAATAGTTAAATACTACAAACGTAACGTCTTGAACGTCGCCAAGAAAAATTCAGTTATTTCTTTTTGTTAAAAGGTAAAATATAAATATTTATATAGCTATTTTCTTGTTATTCTATCTTGTTTTTTTTAAAAATAAAAACACCTTATTATAAATTTTTATATTTTAAAAAATGCATTGGCGAATAAAAAGTAATATTTAACATTTCATAAATATAATTTTTTTATAAAATAAAAAGAAAGGACTATATTTTTTATATGTTGTTGCAAATAAAATTTGAAGACAATGTATAATTATTAAATTAACACAAATTAAATCTTATTTTCACAACACTAGAACTTTAATATTTTATGAAATGATGATGAAACGATAATATTCCATTTAAATTAGTATTATATTTGTTAAACTTTTTTTTTATTTTCAATATACTTTGATTTATATTTTTACTAAAATTAAATTTGTTTTATTTAAACAGTGAAAACTAGAAAATATAAATGAGCACAGCAGTTATATAAGACCGGCATTTAGGGATGGCTGTTGATTAATTAACAGAGTCAAAACTCTGATTGCCTGAGAAAAATAAGAAATCACTCACCAACCTTTCTGGTCCTGAAAAATCAAAGTGTACTTTCCATTCACGCGAGGGAATAACATAATTTGGGGCTAAAAATTTTCTGGAAGTTGAAACTTGTAATTGAATCTCTTCCCTCACCAACCCCAGACAACACAAGGTGTGGAGTTGGTCTTTCTCAATTCCCACCACATGGAAATATAAGAAAATAAATAAATGAATTATTCAAATAAAATACTATGACTCTAATCTTCAAAGACATTATTTATCTAATATTTTGAATATATAAAATTTATAATACCGAACTTATGTTCAAATATAATAAATTATAAAAATCTGAAAAACAAAAACAAAAAACAGATTAATATAAAAACTAAAACCAATAATTTATTTTTAAATTATGTGATAAAAAATATGGAAAATATTTACTTCAAATTAATGTTTAACATCATTTAAAATACAATTATTTTTATTAAATGTAAGGATAATGAAAAATAAAAAATAGTTACATTTTTAAAAGTTATATTCTTTTTAATCTAAAAACACATTTAGTTTCTTAAAAAATATAATATCAATCGATATATAATTTAAATCTTGAGTACAAAATATACTAAATATTTACAGAAGGCTCTATGACTCATGATGGTCTTATGACTCTTATCCAAGTGGTGTAAGAGTACCTCTTAAAATCTGAAAAAAAAAAAAAAAAAACATTGTACATCCAGACACATATATTTCTTAAATAATAAATTACGTTAAAAATTTACACTTAATAAAAGGTAAAAAATTAATGATCAAAATTTTTATTTCGAAAGTCAAATTTTTTGGACATACTAGTCGAACTGTCCTGAAATATGATATTACTCAATATATATATATATATATATATATATATATATATATATATATTTAATGTTTGATTTTATTCAACGTTGTCACGTATTAATATCATATTAATTTCCTCTAAAAATATTAAATAATATTATTTAATTCAAATCAATATTATTTTATTACATAAAATAGATTCTATTTTATTATTCATTCTATTAAAACTATATTCAATTATTATTCTATTAAATACAGATAATTTTATTTTTAGAATTTTTATTCTTAATAATATACTTTTATTCTATTTTTA
>PYAF01000511.1:330524-352615 GCA_007407185.1 Glycine tomentella | reverse complement strand
GATTATAGTATTTTTTGTAAATATAATAATTGTTATTAAAAGTAAATTTTACATAAACACAACTAATAAAAAAATTATGATGTTTTTTTAATTTGCACAGGTGAAATTTAAATAATAGTAATGTATATAAAATTTGCAGAATTACATAAACAATTAAAAAATTACCACGAATATATATTTGATTTAATTAATCACAAAATCTTGTATGAATTTTTATTTTATATAATACCTTAATTAATTTTTTATATGAAATATATTTAAATTTTATTGACATGTCTACTAGTATATAAATATTAAAATTTGAAATAAACAAAATATATTAAAAATTTAAATGATATAAATTTACTCTTATAAAATGTAAATTTAATATCAGGATAAGAGGAAGTAATTTCAGTAATTAATTATAAAGGTGTTCACATGGATTTGATTAGATTATTAGACCATGTCTTCATCTTAATGTTTAATAAAAACAAATCTACATGGATTGATTTTAATGGAAAGAGAGACTTTAATGATTTGAGAAGAGATTTCAGCTCAATTAATAATATTAAAGTAATACATACATATAAACGTGAGATTTTCATGTGATAAGGTGGTGTAAAAATTATGTCTCTTCTTTCATAAATATTACTTTTTTCATCTCATTTTTTAACTGTTTAAGGTTAATATAGACTTATTAAAAAATATTTAATAAAAAATTATTATATTTAAACTAAAATAACTTTATCTTTAATGTTTACATCACTAGTATTGAATATTAATTAAATTTTAAAATTCTAAAACAAAAATTATTCAAAAATAAATTAAAGACCAAAACATCAAACAACTAAAGAATTGGGATAGAGGGAGTAAATAAATAAAGTTTGATTAGATTGTAGGTATACTGATATTCATAAAGAGAGAAAAAATAGTTTTATATGAGCATGTAAAAATGAAGAAATATTTGAATTTTATAATAAAAAAACATATCTGAAGAAGTAAAAGAAATAACTAGACAATTTATGTGAAGTAGTAGTGGTTTAGGTTAGGTGAGTGTGGTTTATTTCCTATAAAAGGCACAGCGCATATCTCCGTCAGCATTAGCATCCATCTATCTTTGTTCTGTTCTACTTTCCCTTCCCAACAACAACAACAAGAAGATGCCTTCTGCAGAAGCTTCCTCCGAAACCATTTGTGTGACCGGCGCTGGTGGCTTCATCGCCTCTTGGATGGTCAAACTCCTCTTGGAAAAAGGCTACACTGTCCGAGGAACCCTCAGAAACCCAGGCATCGCCTCTCTTATCTACACATGCACACACTCACTCTCTCTCTCAATATTAAATTTGAATTTTATTTAGCTATAATGACGTGGGGTGGGGGCATGCATGAACTGAAATTTGGTTTTCAGATGATCCCAAGAACGGGCACTTGAAAGAGTTTGAAGGAGCCTCCGAGAGGTTAACTCTGCATAAGGTTGACCTCCTTCATCTTGACTCCGTTATATCAGTTATTAACGGCTGCCATGGTGTCTTTCACACTGCTTCTCCCGTCACCGATAACCCCGTGAGTCTTTTTCGGATCTTATCACCTTCCCCCCATCCAAACCAAACTACCCTAATACTTTATTTAGTTAAATATACTATTATATATTGTTCCAATTTTTTGTTTTTATTTCTTTAATTAGTTCTTTTGGTTAATATGGCCATTATTTGTACTGTTTTGCTATTGTCTTATTATTGTAAAAGCATAGTAGAAAGTAGAAATCGTTAATTTATATAAGATTTTTGGACAACCAGATTTTGATACCAAGATGGTTGCATGGTTGTGACTTTCTGATTGTTTACTTATAAATTTGTTGAAAATGCATGGTTTGCAAATTTGATATAGTTAGATAGATATCTTTGAATGACGCAGGAAGAAATGGTGGAGCCAGCGGTGAGTGGAGCTAAGAATGTGATCATAGCTGCTGCAGAGGCAAAAGTTAGACGTGTGGTGTTCACCTCATCTATTGGTGCCGTCTATATGGACCCCAGTAGGAGCATCGATTTGGTGGTTGACGAGTCCTGTTGGAGTGATTTGGAATATTGCAAGAACACCAAGGTTCCATTTGAGTATAATAAAATTTCTATTTTTTTTAACATTTATATAGTTTGAGTAACCTATTATAAGTGTTTGGTATTGATTGCTGCAGAATTGGTATTGCTATGGGAAGGCTGTGGCTGAACAAGCAGCATGGGACACAGCAAAAGAGAAAGGGGTGGACTTGGTTGTAGTGAACCCAGTTTTGGTTCTTGGACCATTACTGCAACCCACAATCAATGCTAGTACAATTCACATCCTCAAGTACCTAACTGGTTCTGCTAAGACCTATGCAAATGCCACACAGGCTTATGTGCATGTTAGGGATGTGGCATTGGCCCACATACTTGTTTATGAGAAGCCTTCTGCCTCTGGTAGATACCTATGTGCCGAAAGCTCCCTCCACCGTGGAGAATTAGTTGAAATTCTCGCCAAGTATTTCCCGGAGTACCCAGTTCCCACCAAGTAAGTCTTTTTTGTTCTTGTATTGGGGGGTGGACCACGACATCAGAATTGGGTTATAATATTTTCTGTCAGAGATTGTGCCAGTGCGCATAGGACATGATTATTGCCAATTATCTATGATTTTAATTTCTTTTACTAGTACATTGAATTTGTTGATTTTATTCTTTTTTCGGCACATCATGACCAGAGTTTTGGAATTTTTCTTTAATATTCTCTTTAAATTAATGGATTGTGTGTTATTTCGGAATCTATATAGATAGACCAGCCAGTGATGTTATGTGCAACCTACAGCTTTTATATTTTGGCATTCCTTCGGTTTGGGTCTGTATGACTATGATCTCAGGCTCTCGCAGGGCCAGTTAGGTAAAAAGTAAAATCCCATGCCAATGCCACACCTTTCTACCAAATTTGTGGCTATTGGAAAATCTGGCTCTTCTTTTTTAATAGTTTAATGAAGAGTGAATGGCAATTTTGTTTATTAAAAAAATATTACAATTTTGTTATCATTTTTATCGAACTTCAAAATCCAATGATATGTGTTAACACCAGGAATGCCCTGGTGTTCACATCCTTTGAGGTTATTTTCTTCTGGTAAGTGATAAAACAATTGATGATAGTGACGATGTATAGTAAAGTAAAAATATGAGAATATTAAACATCATTTTGGAAGGAGTAGGTATACCAACTTTGACGTGTTTATGTGGTCGTCCACTTATACATGCCTAAAACAATTTCAATGATTTTATTTATAAAAAACCAGTGGAGCTTACGAGTCCTCACCAACCCCAATGTCATTGTCACTTGTCAGAGTGTAACCCCTGATAGAGCTCATCTTTAATGTCTTACCTACCTCTTCCATTTACATTGACATATGGCCTGCTAAATAATTATATATTAATAGAAATTATCGAAGAATGCATTACGTAAACTGCTTAATTTGGTGATTGTATAGTGACAAAAATATTTCAACATGTGCAGGTGTTCAGATGAAAAGAATCCGAGAGCAAAACCCTTCACTTTTTCAAATCAAAAGCTGAAAGATTTGGGATTGGAATTCACTCCAGTGAGTCAGTGTCTATATGAAACAGTGAAGAGCCTGCAGGAGAAAGGCCACCTTCCTGTTCCTGCAAAGCAGCAGGAAGAAGATTCAACTACCGTGAAATCCTAAATGAGCAGCTAGTTGTCAACAAGTTTAATTCAAGGCAAGAAGCTTTTGGCAATCCGGGCTCATCTTATATATTATAATAGAGAATCCTACATTAGAAGACTGCTGTATTTGGATTCTGTAAAAAAGTATAAAAAAAAAGAAGAAAAAGACATCAACTAAATTGTTGCCGTGTATGAACTTGATAATATTAATGAAATTTATTCCCCTCGTTGAGTTGAATTATTCTGTTCCTCAAGTTTTTCTATCTCTCTTAAAAGAAATTGTATTCTTTAATATTTTTTAAATAACATTATGCCATGCAATCCAAAGATGAGGGAGAAGAGTAGTTGCTGGAACAAAATTTAACATCTAAAAACTCAAAAGAAAGACTCAAAGAAAGTAGACAGTTTAAGCTACATAATTATTGATGGAATATGATAAATTAGCTGACTTTTCAACATGAGTGGCATTTACTCAAAACAATTGTTGACCAATATAAAAGAAAGATAGAGATTATTCAATTTCAGATTCGGGGCTGATGTTGAGTCTGTTGACTGCTTTGATGTGAGAGTAATGTTCAACTTTGAGATTTGCTTCTGTAAATGCCGGCATCTAGTTCTAATGCAAGAACCCAAGAATAGTGGGTAGTAAACAGAGTTCCACCCCTAACGATACCAAAAAATTTACTCATTTCACCTCACTAAATATATTTCTTGTATAGTATAGTAACATTTTTTTTATCAGTGTATAGCCTTTTTATTTAAATCAAATTACTATTATTCTAGTGAATGAATTTTCAGGAAATTAAAGACTATCAACATGACGATGATACCCATAAACCAATATAAATATAAGTTGAATTAAGAAAAATAAAAAATAAAAACAAAACTTAAATAAATAAAATACAAATAATTTATAAATAGAATTACATTTTATTTAATATACATTATTATATCCATATTTTAAAAATATATTATATGTATATATCGTATTGTGTCGAACCCAATATTTATAGCTGCATTCACATGACATAGTTTCCCATTCTTGATTTTCCTTTTTATTTTCTTTCCGATGGAGGGTGGGGGCTATAAAAAAAAGTTATATCCTTGCTTCATTATCACGTACATGTTTTAATCTTCATTACCTAACACCCCCCACCACCTTTATTTTAGTTTAGTTTTATCTGCCCGTTCCCGGTCCATGTTTGGAGTACATTGTGAAGCGTTATTGTGGGAGACGGGGTGTTTCATGAAATCTATAAAGCGATGGTCCTTTTCTTCTTAAAAGTTTGGCCTAAATGTGGAGAAAGGATAGAAGCTCCTTCCACTAGTTTCGAACCACAAGAAATAGGCATCACATAAAAATCAAAAGCTCTTAGATATTCCAATCAAGTGATACCAGAAGTCAAACTGATACTAGTTACCGATTCTAGAAATCAACAGGAAGATATTTATTTATCTATTTACCTATCTTGCTATATATTCTACCCTATTTGTCAGTCAACATCTGCAGGAGTACTTCTTTTAGGCAATTGCATGCTTACTATGTCTTCTCTTGGAAGAGAATAGATTGAACCATTGCCTTGTTCATATGTCATTTGTTGATTTTCTGGTGCTGTTAGAGCCAAAAGGTGTGTAGCCTCTTTATTTTTGCGAAGTACTAGATATGTTATACCAGCCAAATACGTTGCCATGCCTGAAAATCCTAATATCCCAAGAAACACCTTAGCCACAATTTTTAAGTGACTATGAAGCAGCAGCTTGATGAAGCCAGTTATTAAGTAGTATATATTAATGGCCATGAGGAGGGTACCGATTATCCAAGTAACAGCCGAAATCTGCAATTAAGAATGCAAGTTAATTATTATGTCAAACAAGATGCAAACAACCGTCTTTTTTTCTTTCTTTCTTTCTTTCTTTCTGACTTTGGGGTGCATGAAGTGCCTAGAATTATTATGGTCAATGGAAGTGCACGGAAAATAAAAAACTTAGGTGACACTTGATTTGAGTGTTTTCTGTTTTCATCTTTTAAAGAAAACAAAAAATAAGTGAAAATACATTTACTTAAAATTTAGAAAACATTTTCTCTGAAAATATTTTCAAAAACATACTCAAAATTGAAAACATCAAATCAACTTTTTCAGCCTTTTTTGAAGAAATGAAAATTCGATAGTACTGTAGAGTACTTTTTTCTCCATACATGTTTTATAAATCTTGAAAAATTGAAAATAAAATTTATTTTCAAAAAATGAAAATAGAAAATCAAAACAAAAAATAAACATTCAAACCAAACATCACTTTAAAAGGGAGGTTTACTTGTGCTTTTATGTCTTGTTTTCTTTTTTTATTTTCACTTTTTAATCTGTCACCTTGTTTTCAATTTGTTTCCTATTTTCAAATCACAGGAAATAAAAACAACTTTTTCCCCCTCTATTACCTGTACAATTTTTAAAAAACAGACCAGGTCTATTGTAAAGATACATATACAATTAAGGTAATTGGGCATGGATATGGGTACATCCGAATTTTGGGACCTGGATGTACCCATATCCATGCAATATAGGGAACCAGATTCGATGCATTCACACAGTCATGACTCAGTACCATTGGATAAAGATCACAGTTTAAATTTTAGATGCATATTTTAAATTTGATTTGAGATAAAATATGATCGTTTGATCTTCATCTGACGATTGCAATTAGCTGACTGTGTGGATGTGTTAAATTCCCAACTGCAGGGAATCCAGGTTCTCAATATAGACACACCTTTTTATGTTTACAGTTCTAACAGCACCTCTACTGACTTTTGTCAAAATATGTAATCAATTTACTATTTGGTTGCAATGCAGAACTACAAACTTCATGTTACCAAAAAAAATTACCATGGTAGAGTTGACATGTGTCCCCATCTTGGTTTTGCTGCTTGTAAACTTGAGGAGTGGAACCAAAGCAAAAGGAAGCTCAAATGATAAGATCATCTGATGAATAGACAAAGAAGGGCTTCAGCCCATGGTATGGCAGAGAGGAGCCAGAGACCAACTGTTGTAAACAAAAAATTATGCATACCATACACAAACAACAGGAATTATAAAATAATGTCATGCAGGCATTTTTTTTCATACAGAATAGGTGGTGCATATGTAACTGTATATAACCATGAGTTTCGCTGCTTAATCTCTTTCCAACTTAGCTGAAACTAACAGTGCAGTTATGCATAGAAGTGACAACAATGCAATCAAGTTAAAATTACATGAGGAAAAAAAAAACAACTACGTACCCCATTGCCCATAAGCTCCTCGCTATACAAAGGTAAGGGGGAGGGATATTGTACGCAGTTTTACCCTTGCATATACAAAGAGGTTGTTTCCAGATTCGAACCCATGACTAAGAAGTCATCAAGGCATAACTTTATCGTTGTACTAGGGCTCGCCCTCAAAATATTGACTTAACACAAGCATATTCCCAGGTGACAAAATTAGAGAAAATTTGAAGGCAAAGATTTCTTACAGATGCAATTATTATGAGCTTCCCAGCCCCAGCAGAGCCACCAATGACTGCAACAATCAAACTAGGAACTATGGCTAAGCAACGAGTTAACATATTCCGAATCCATGGCTCCAGTCGTAAATCCAGAAATCCCTGAAAGAAGAAAGAATTCATGGGGAATACAAAATCTAGAAACAGAAAAAGATTACTCATTCTTCAAAATAGCCATTATGTAAGTGAACCACTGCAGAATTAAGATAATTTTTAACTCCAAAGCCCATTAGGGACGCATGTTACTACAATTAAAACTCTTAAAATATATGACAGGTTTATTGAACATAAAATACCAGACACAATGGTAGATGGCTGCATCCATACTTTAATATGAGGAACTAATGAATTATGATTGATGTTCCTTACTTTTTTTTTAATAGAGAAATCAAACTATAAAAGGATATGTATATAAAACTATTACTAGGAGTGACTATTATTGTTATTTGCCAAGATCAACAGTGGTTCTTTCTAGTGAAGATGTAAACATAATGTATTATTTTTCTATGCAAAAAAATATGTAAAAAAAATCCATAAAACAAACTACCTGCATGACATACTGTCCTGCATAGGTTCCTGTAATAGTAGAACTTTGACCCGATGCAAGCAAAGCAATTCCAAATAGTTTTGAGCTCCATTTCCCCAAGACATTCTGAGTATGGTATATGTCAGATATATCAGCTATGATTTTATGAGCACCTTACCAATAACAAATGTATATGAAGCTTAAGGATTGGGGTAAATTGTGAAAGAATCGGCAACTAAACTTAGCACTACTACAATATACCCAACGTAAGAAAGACATCTCTGATTTTCACATACTCTGAGTAGGAAGGAGGCTTTGTTCAGATCCAAATCCTGACAGCTCAGCTGATCTTCAGCATTCAAATTTGAAGAATTGCAAACAGCACCACTTACAGAAATAACACAAACATTTATGAGGAAGGCCACCATGAGAGCAAAAGCACTTTCTATCATGTAAAATCTGCAAGCCTCCTGTCAAAGAAAATTGCTAAATGAGACATAAGATACTGCTTTATCATAATTCACACACTTATGGCTAGGTTTTAACTTGGACCATTTTGCCTGAACGTTTACAAGGTTTAAAACTTTACAGGACCTTCCAGGAATAATTCAAATTCCAATAAGCTTTACTGTTTTCGAATATTCTGATCAGTATTAATAAAGAAATAAATTTTGAGATGGATAAAGAAGAGAATGGCTTTCACATTTATGATCAAATTACTATGTGCAGACTTGTGCAACACTAAGAGAAGGTGGGCCATTGACAGACAAAGATTAACCCCAGGAAGATGACCAAAAGACATAATTCTTAACAGTTTATTAACCAACTGAGATATTCGCAAATGCATGAACCAGATAAGGACATTAATATCTAAAGAGTCACATGGCAAAACACACTGAAAGAAGTAAAATAGGGTAATAAGGGACAGAAAGTTAAGAAGTGAAACATTATTGTAGAAAAATTTACTACATCTTGAACAACAACCACATCGATGAAGAAATTGGTGGAAAAGGAAGTATCCACAAGCAAACAACATTAAGACATTACGTGAATCAGAGATAAATCTTGAAAGAGAAAAAATTAAGCATGCATGCAAAAAGTTAAATACTTACTCTAATTCCCCGAACTGATCGTGGTATTTTCCTAGAAAGCACCAGTGCTGAGTGCAAGAAGAGATTGTGCCTGAGGCAAATCCATAGAGAAGCATGGCATGAAAATACATTTTAAAAGAAAACAAAAATTAAATGGCTGAAGAAGACATGAAGAACCCACGGCATAACCATAGCTCCAAGAAGAGAAATCGCAAGACCAGTAGCACCACTCCCTTTTAGTTCTGGCACAAAAAGACCCTTCAGAACTTCTTTAGCATCAGGCTTTGCATATCCAAGCTCAACCATAAAACATGCAGCAATTGTAAATACTAGAAATGCAATCAAGAATTCAAGTTTCCTAACCTGTCCAAAAACAATACAAAAAAGGTTCATAATGTTTTTACATAGATAGTACCTAATAAAACATTCAATGACAACCATATAGTTTTTTCATGATATAAATGGAATATGGTAAACTACCCCATATTGCTGTAATGCTAAGAGGATCAATGTGCTGAGTCCTGTCAGAAGAACACCAATCCAAACAGGTATGCTGAAGAGCATGTTCAATGCAAAGGCTGTCCCAATTACTGCATGTGTACAATAAAAAATTCAAGATTAAGATAAATTGAAGTTAAAGAGAATGAACAAAAAAGAAATGGAAAGTTATGGTTTGTTTTAAAAACTAGATAATTTGCCCATTTGACTTTCACTGTTGTCCTCTAGTAGGATTTCTAGAAGCCCTGACCAGCATTTTCTTTTTGAGTGCAATTCTGTACTATTTGTAGCTCAAATGAGTGAAGGAAACAAAAGGAAGGCGAAATTTCATCACTTCCTTAAACTATAAAACTTAACTGATCTTGATTTAGTGAGTTAGTTAACAATGAACTTATTGAATATTTGAATCTATTCACAGTCTTGGTTATTAGATATTTTAAAGACTAAGCATACAAATAAATCCAAAAAAAAAAAAAAAAGCCATATCTTATTTACATGTATAAATAAAATAATTTGAAATAATTCAAAATGCATAATTCACCTCAATACCTTCAGGAATGTCACAAGCCACTATGGCAATTTCAGCAATAATCCAAAGTATGAAGTTGGGCACCCGGGGATATTCAGATCTACAGTGCTCTGCTAAGTGTTTTCCTGCAAGCAACAAAATAAATTGAAGGAATCCAGAACAAAAAATTAAATTTACCACTCACATAATAAAATTTATTCGGTAAAAAAAAATTGATTGTCAAATCAAGTACCAGTGACCACCCCAAGATTGGCTGCCATTGATTGAATTACAAGAGCAGCACATGATGCCAACAATATGATCCAAAGTAACTGAAAAAACAAAAAACAAAAAACAAATGTTAAAAAGAGATGAAGGAAGGATTAAGTATCATAAGAATATGTCATGGCACCTCATATTTATATTGTGCCCCAGACTGAAGATCCGTCTCGACTGCCAATTATCATTTGAATACCATAAGTATACCATGTCAGAAATAGATTTCCTTTCATTACAGAAGAAAATCATGAATAGTGTGTTCTTACAGTTTCCTGGATCTATATATGCAATGGAAACAAGAAACCCAGGCCCCATGTAAGCAAATAAATTTTTCCAGCTTCTCCTCTGCAAAATAGAAGCATAAATAAATGGTGGTTATCAAGTAAACAATACTCATCATCAGAGGAAGGATATGTATTACTGTAGTGTACTCTACAATCGAAGGTCTTAGGTTGCTCCATTAATTGAACACTTTAAATTAAACAAAATGTTAAAAATTATTGCTTAAAATCATCCCCAAGGACTGATGTCAACAAAATTGCAAGAAATATGGCAGATGAAAAATTAAAAGAAGAGAATCAATGGTTATAATCAATAATCCTAATATTCTTTTCATTTCATAAAGTCCCAAATGAAAAATGTTGTCCTCCCAAGGCAGGTGGTTGGATGGGGGTGTTCTTCAATTCATATCAGTCACTCATCTCTTTTGTTTTCCATTTCATCCATGAGCCAACTCCACTTAATTGGAGGTTTGCGAACACACAAAGTAAATGCCACATAAGCTGACTACAAATCAGCTATTAGCACAGAGTCATGTACTGGTAATAGATTTCTCTACCCAAAGAAAATAATAGGTTTTTATCACCAGTTGGAAACTGTAACACGCATTCTACCATACACTATAGCCGGTTCACTTGGGTGCTCAATAGCCAATGCTAATGTAACTCATACGTGACATGAGAATACAACAAACAAACACACCTGGAATATTCCTAAGTCAATTCAAACAGCTGTTTACAAACTGAAAATTTCCGTCCCTTGTTATCTATTTCTACTTTCCACGACATATTCCAATTTCAGTCACGGCATCTTGATTTAGCACACAAACAAAGAAGAACTGATCCGCTATAATTAATCTTTAATCCTAAACATAGGTGGCAAGTTAAAGGAATGTTCGTCTCATCATTTTTACCACAGCAAAGCTAACCAAAAACTCAAACAGACAATTAAAATATAAAAAAAAGGGATTCAATGAGAGCCCAAACTCACATCAGGCACAACAATTTGATTAGTATCTGAGTTCTCAATGAGTGGCGCATTGGAAAAGCTTCGGTTGCCAGTGCTGGAAATGAATTGTGGCTGCCCGGAACTAGAACCTGTGACAGCCATGTTCTCTTTTCTGCACACAAAAAACGAAGGCAAATAATTCAGCAAAGCAAAATCACACAAATGGGATCCAATCCAATCAAAACGAAGGAATTAATCTCGCGGTCCTTTAGTTTGAGTGAGAGGTTGTGAAACAACCAACCCAGTTATAGATTCGTGTGAAAAAAAAAATCTTTCTGAAGAATAATTAATTGAGACGAAGAAGGTGCAGAACTGAACTCTTTAGCTGCATGAGTGCAACGGAAGAAAAAGAAGAAGAAAGATTTAACATTTTCAATGAAAGAAGAGAAGAGAGATTGCATACCAATGAGGTGTAGAAACGAATGCTGCCCAGCCCAGTACAATACACCGCTCCTTCCCTTGCCTTGTTCGGTTCGGAACTGAGCTAACTTCAATTTTTGACTATGTATGCCCCTTTATTTGTACTACTCTTCTTACACTAGCGGCCCCATCTAAGATCTCTGTTACTCAACTTTCTTCTTTTTTATTTATTTATCAAAACTGGGTATTTTTGTAAAATAATATAACAAAATAGATGTTTTTCAAAACTCTTTAATTGTCAAGGATGATTTTTGTCACGCAGATATAAATTGCGTTCAAGCTTTGTCTTTTTTATTACAGGATTTTTTTTTTGTTTTACAAAAAGGTATCACCATATATATAGTTATCCTTGTTTTTTCATTTGGTAGAGAGGCATCATCCTGTCTGCAAAGGAAGCGTCACCCTGACGCCTATCTTCACACATGTGTCCAAATGTTTTCTAAAATATATGATACTATATTTTTTTCTACAAAGTAAAAATAATGGCAACATATATTTTTTACTATATTTTTTCAACAAAGTAAACAAATGAAAACAAATATATGTATAAAAAAATGACAACAAATATTTTCTACTATATTTTTTCTATAAGTATATTTTCTCATACAAAGTAAAAAAAAAAAAAAACGGCAACAAATTTTATGATGAATGCATTGATGATTGCTTAAGTGTGCTTTTCGATAAATAAAAAATTGTTGCCATTTTTTACTTTGCAGAAAAAGAAAAAAAAATATAGTAGAAAATATGTGTAGACATTTTTTATTTTGTAGAAATAATATAGTTGTAGAAAAAAAAATATAGTAAAAAATATTTGTTGTCATTTTTTTACTTTCTATTATGCATTTTAGAAAACATTACATGGGTGGAGACAGCCAAAGTGACACCTTCTTTGTAAACGAGAAAGCAAACCTCTACTTGGTGCTTCCTTTACTGATAGAATACTTAAATTGTGCCAAATGTTAGTATGGCACCTCAAAAAGACAAAGTTTAATAGAGTATGTTTCTTATATACTACCTGACAAAAATTATCTCCGACAAGTAAATAATTTTGAAAAACACCTATTTTGATATATCATTTTACAAAGATGCACAGTTTGGTAAAAAATTCATGTTATTCCGTATGTCCCAAGACAAGTGTAATCAAACCAAAAATAATAATAAACAGATAAAAAAGAACAATAATTTAATAAAAATTATTATTAATATCACATTAAAAACTAAAATAATATTTATTTGAAATATTAGTAAAAAAATAATTAATATTATATTAAAAAGTTAAAATAATATTTATTTTAAGATACATTTTTTAAATATGACACTTATTTTAAAACAGAAAAATATTAATTATGTGTGTTGCTCCTCTATAGTTAAAGTGAAATAATAATAGTTAATCGTTAGTAATTCAAAGTGAGATTTGTTATAAGGACAAGTATATATAATAATGGTAATAGAATCTATAATTTATTATAATCTTGACAGTTAATTTTTTTAATTATTTATTATTGTTATTATTATTTTGAATAAATTTAACTATTGTTATTATGCTTTATTATCTAAAGTGAACTTACTACTCTTATTTTAGCCTTTAAAAAAATATTACTCTTACTTTAGAAAACGTAATTATATTATTATATTATTAATTATGGATTTTAGCATTGAAAAGGTTTAATTGTGATGTGTAGTCAGTGTAAAAAATAATAATTGTTAATTTTTTAATTAAATAGTAATTAATACAAAAAGAATTTGAATGGAGGCACATAAGAAGAAAAGATAAATTTTTAATAAGAGTCCGGTACATAAGGATAGAGATAATTATTTTTCAAACGAGAATGAATGTGAGGGAGATGAAGAGAGTGAAGGCCTGAAAAAGCTTATAATTTTCCATGTTTATATATGTATACAAGTAGATTAATTCTAAAAAATTCAGAAGAAAAAAAAGATTAATTCTAAAATCAAGAAAAGTGATCGTAATTATCTGTAAAATATATTTTGGTGATTTTGGAGTTGATCTATAAAGAAGGAGGGGGAGGGGGAATGTAAACCGTGGAAAGTGTGGAGAAAAAAGCAGGCGTAGGCATGTTGCCATGTAAGACAAAAAGTTCAAAGTTGGGAGGGACCCACGAGGTGGAACTATGTTTTACTTAACTAGGCCCCGTTTGGATTCTGTTAAAAAGGACTGCTCACCATAACTCATAACTCATTCAATGTTGCACACCTTTTTTGGGTCTACAAATTCCATCTTGCTACAGAAGTACAGATTCTTCTTTCCCAATTAAATCATAAATGGCTGTGGGCTAAAGACTGATCCATTCCAAGAACATTCTTTCTTTTGAACCCAATCTACGGTTAAGACCCCAAAAATAAAATATCTGCACCGGAGAAATATTAAGAGCCAAGAAAAATACACCTTTCTGATCACAATCTACAGTGCAGCCCAAAAACAAAAGTGCGGCTGGCACAAGAGTTTTAGAATTCCACCAAAAATATAATATCTTTTATTCTTTTAAAATATTTGGTGTGAGAATTTTTAAAAAATAAGCAGTGAATTACTATTTAAATGTGTATAAACTGACTCTTTTTTTAATTTCATGCTGTTATATTTTGCAATTTCTTTGTATTAAATACAATTTTTTGTGTGAAAATTTTCGTTACGCTTAATTGGAGAGTTGTTCTATAGACATTGCTTAACACGTTAGTTTTAGACATTATTAGTAGTACGTGAAATAATTAGATGAAAAATTATACGTCAACATAAGGGGGGATAAAATGCAGTTCAAATAAACAGGATATTTTTAGTTTTAAATAAATGATTTTTTAGAAGGAGGAGGTGGAGGAGGAGTGTCTTGCATGAACACGGTTGAAATTAGAAAACAACAAAGGTGGATTGAAATTTGAAATTTTTACTAATAGGATATAATAAGCTGGTAAAACAAACTAACAAAGTAGTGGTGATCTTTGAGATAAGCCTGTAATTATTAATTTTTTCAATATTCACACACCAAAAGACATTCATAATAAATATTTAAAAAAGGTTGAGACAAAAAACGATCCAACCATTGTGAATAGAGCAAAAAGGGAGATATAATAGTGAAGTCCAAGAGAAATTTGAGGGCATCCAATATTAAGATAGGACTGAATACAATATATTCCCTAATTCCATTGTTTCTATCTAGTCCAGTATGGGATTCTGCTTGAAAACAAACTTAGCTTTATTAGTTCAAAGGTTTGTCAATAAGTGCGTCTGCGTTTAACAACAAATCAATAGTAAAGTCCTCAATGCCTATATGGAAAAATTATTTAACCGTGAGAAGGAAAAAAGGAGAAATCTGCCATTTCCTTAAAACTTAATAGAAAAACATTTTAAAATTGAGCGAGTTATAAATATATCTTTGTTTGTTATTTTCACTATTTACCTGCTAAATTTCATTTGAGACGCATAAACATAATATTGGATTTTGATAGCCATTAACCAACCTGTGAAGCACTGGCGTTGAATTCTCAGATCTCCCTAACACGGTGAAACCACCATTTGGATAACTTTTTAATTACCATTTAAAGATTTGTTTTGAATTATTATTTAAAAGAAAATAAATAATAATATTTATTGTAACTTTTGAATTGAAAGTAGTAATCGATAGTATGATTTTTATTTTTTTAATTAAAGTTATAAAATATTTTACGATTTTAGTTAATTTTTTATAAAAATTATGATTTTAGAATCGTAAGATTAATTATTATTTTTTTTTTAAATTTTAAAGTTTTTTTTTTATAACTTCAAAATTATTAAAAAAATTATAATTTCAATTTTTTTTTTTTTTACTTCAAAGTCGTTAAAAATCATCATTGAAGTGAGAGAAGATATATCTTTTTGATATTGTTCATAAGTTGTTCATGCAGTAGTTAATGTTAAATCAAATGATACAACTTCCTTCACGTCAACCATGGATAATTAGAATGTTTAATAGTTCTAAAAGTCATCTATTTAATATTTTTTTAATTTTTGGTATAAAAATTAAAATCATATAAAAATATAAAAAATATATTAAATAAAATAATATTAAAAAATATATACAAAATATTAAATAAAACTAAAAAATAAAATATATATTTATTTATTTATTAAATAATTAAATTAAAAAATTATTTACCATTTTGAAAAAAATATATCAAAAAAATTGAATTAATCCTACAGAAAAAAAATAAAAAATAGAAGTTGTTAATTTTTTTAAGACTTATGTAAAATCAAATAAAAAATATTTAAAGACTTTAAACCAGACCCGAACCTTATTCATATTTACTTCCCGATACTCAAATCCGCTATTTCTCAATCATAAAAACAAAAAAAATATATAATCTTATAATATTAAATTCGTAAATTGTTTTAAAAATATTAATTAAAATTGTAAAATATGTTATAATTTCAATTAAAAAATAAGCTTATAACTTTCAAATTATAAATTTAAAAAAAAATTAACTGAAATTATAAAATATTTTACAGTCTCATTTAAAAAAATAGTATTCAGAACATTGATAATGACTTTCAATTCATAATGTTAAGACTAACTCTCTTTTAGATAATAATTTAAAATGACAAATGGTAATTAAAAAATCCCTAAGACAACACGAGGTGAGAGACTAGGAGATTTGGACTTAAGATTGAGCTTCCAGCGTTCAATCTTTTTTGTACAAGATATATTTGTGGGCTATATAAAGGGGGAATTGAATACGGGTTTAGAGTATTAACATATGTGGGTACATCAGTTGTGAATATTTAATAATCCCTTTTTTAAGTTTTTTTATAAAAAATGTTTCTGTAAATAAAATAAATATTTTTTTTTGTTTTTTATATGTTTGTCTAAATTTTATTTTTCTTAAAAAATATACTGTTCTGCTTTTTTAAAGAAATGAATTATATTTACTTAAAAAACAGTTTTTAAAATTATTTTTTATTTTTTAAAAATTTAAACAAATTGGCACAATGTCACATGACAACATAATTACTTAAAAATTTATATATATATTTTTAAAAAAATCATATAAGTTTTGTGTTTTAGTTTTTATTGTTTATGGTAAGATCTAATAATTAATGTCACTCAAATAAATAAATAAAAAACTCTCACTAAATACGTATAAATCATGTGTGTTTGTGTGTGTGTTTTATCAGCTAATAATATATTTATATAACTAATAAAGTGAGAATCGATACAAGAAATATCAATCCCAGCAGGTATAAAACTGTGTAAAACTGGTTATTCAGTATTAATTACATAAACCAGTATTGTAACAGCCCCAGCCCCCACAAACGTTTTCCAGACACCACCCCAATCAAAACGCCAATCTGTATACACCAATACCACCGACGTGGTATACTCAAAAAGCCAGAAACCCAACTGTTACCAAATCAAAGTATTTATATCCATATTGTGTGTCTAGGTACAAGATATAAAGAGAGAGATCAAAAAGTGGGAGTCATGATATCTTAGAAATAGAATCCAATAAAACACTACTTTTATAAATAAAATAAATAAAAATCAATGGTAACAAAGTTCTATTTATTTTGAATAAAAAAACAAAAATAACAATTTAGTTACAAACTATTTTATTTTAATTTATTTTGAATATGAATTATAAAGGACATTTTTCAACATCACGTGCAACTTGTAAGCAATGTCTTATGAAGCGTGAAGAAATATTTATTGTAGAGTGGCACTTCATAATTAAGAAAAAAATTCATTTATAATATATAATCCTTTAATTTGTATTAAATTATTATTAGTATATATAATATATAAGTAATTGGTTTAAATTGGTTGAAGAATATTTATTTTATTATTTTTAAAAAATTTATTTTAGTTTTATTTGAAATTTTAGCTGCGTTATTCGTTTGACTATTTAAGAATATTGAATTTTTCAAACTATGATATAGTATTTTAGTTTTTGGGTTTTTACTTTTTAAGTTTTGTGAGTATGGAGCTTGTTTATTATATTTTAATTTTTAAATTATGTTTAACATAGTATGTTAATTTATGTGATAATGATAAGAAATTGATAACAATGTGGTTTTTCTCCTTATCTTTTTTTTCACTATTTGACTATACGTAATAATTATAAATAATGTATTACATTATTTCATATAATACAAAAATTAGCTTATAAAAAATATTATATTTTAAAAAATATATATAAAATTAAATGGTTTAACTTAATGTAAACTAAATTGTTTATAAATGGGTTGATTTTGATTAGGTTTCATTTCTTTTTAAAAAAAAATTGATTTAAATCAATATATTCAAATTTGATTAAATTGAATTACAAATTTAATCGAATTCAACTTTAACCGACCCAGGTATATATATCTTTACTTAAAAAATATGGATTTGATTCTTATTGTTGATGGTAATGTAATGACTTTGATAGGAAATTTTAAGGGTTCACAAAATCCACCCACCATTTGCAAACTGGTTCCCTCCTCTAACAACTTGCAATATCTCCTCTAAATAATTAAAATAGCATTAAATAAAAGATGCAGTTTCACAATGAAGCAATGGTTATTATGAAGAATACATTAATTATATACCTAACTGAAAATGAAACATTTTTAATGGCCAAACAATGGTCCGTTTTACATGGATTTTGATTTCTTTGATTATCAAAGCAGAGAAGCAGGCTGTCGGCCAACTACAGTGATTGAAATTAATTTGAAAGGACTTGGCAATGGCAAGCCCACAATTGGCCATGGAGGCTGCTTGTAGCTTCTGCTTATTCTAAACTGTTTGACGTGATTTTTCTCACTGATATGATTTATGGACTCGCTTCTAAACATACTTTTAGTGGATTTTATATCTAGATTTATTAAATAGTTATTTATTAAAAAAATTGACCCCTTCTTTTTATAAATTTTTGAATCTATCCAATAATAATGTAAAATTTATTTATATTAAATTCTAAATATAAAATAATATACATGTTAGTATGTATGTAACATTATAAAATATTAATTTTAAACGGATTATACTGTTTTGAAGAAAATCATGAATATCAATAAAAATTAATTTAATTGATAAAGAATGATATATTTTATAGAAAAAATGAGTTTGATATGTCAACTAAAAATATTGTTAATAAATAATTTATAAATATTTATAAGTATAAATTTTAATAACTACTCTAATCTTAGAAATTTTTAGACTTAATTCACTTAAACTTATATATATATATATATATATATATATATATATATATATATATATATATATAAATGGAACATTGACGACTGAAACACATATGCCACCCGTTAGTACTTGTACTAGATATTGTTTGCTGTTGGAAGTACATCTTCAACTTAAATGCCAAGTTGCCAACGGAAGCAAGATATCTCCTCAAGCTTTCTCTTCGATCTATCACTGTGTTATGTACTTATGTGTCCCCTACTCGACATCCAATTTCTCACCTGGGCTTTGGCCAACTTACTCAATTCTTTAACACCAGCATGAACCTTGTGTTTTGTTCTTATATCTACTCTAATATGAACAACCTACCGATTGTTGACTCTCAACAAGAAATCCCCTGTCAATAGATGAATGATTTACGTTAAATTTTCTATCCAAACGGGTGGCCATTGCCTTTCAAATTTGATCAGTGGTCTCTTCTTATCGTTCTTTCTCATCAGCCACACTATTTTTTGAAGACAAACAAATTAAGACAGCCAAGGAAAAAGGAGAAAAAAAAAAAAAAAAAGACTCGTGCCTACCAAAGAGGTAAAATAATGTTAAATAATTTGTTTTTCTGGGTAGTGGAGAATATTCATATTTAATAATTAATACCTAGATAAACTCGGTTGTGCAGGAGCGTTCTTCAACAATTGACGCATCCAAGTGGGCAAGCAATAGTGATCACAAATAATTTGAAAGGACTTGGCAAACCCACATACATATTTGGGGCATAGCCTGCTCACTGACTAGTTTGTCCTTTTATTTATTTCTTCCATTTTTAATTTTCTCCCAATGACTTTATTTGTATCGAGCATCGCAACATAAGGATACATCATACATTAATGTGTGTTTAGGTTTGATAGAAACATCAGAATAGGACTTTTGTTCGATCCACAAGTTAAATATATAGTTAATGATCGAAATCATATGTAATAAATTTTAACAAGTTACGATTATGTTAGTAGTTTATGAATAATACAAGTCAGTGAATGAGCAGAATTAGGCTGCAATCCATAATAAAGTGATTTAAAAAAATGTTGTGGTGAGTGGAAATGGGACTTGACTTAAAATGATAAAGGCTTATGAATTATTGATAATCGTGATTGGGTGAGGCATTGAGAAAATGAGAATTAAGAGGATTCGAAAGTGTTGGATAAGTCCTCCCCATTGAGTCAGCTTATGCGGCTACCTTCACAACTCATGATGATGAATCAGGAGACCCCACATCACTATTATTGCACTCACAAATAGGGGGGAATACGCCCCCACGTATCTTAGGGACTTATTTTTTTTATAAAGATTATGTTTTGTTTGGTGTTCAAGAATTAATTTTGAATTTATAATAGATTTTCAATATATTTTTATAACTTTTATTTTATATTAGAGAATAATTTGAAATTGATTATGAGTTAAAATAATTTTAAAAAATTGTGTCATAAATCCAAAATTTTATTTTACTCTAACTTAATTTTATAATAAACTATCTAAACGTAAACCACACAACTTAAAAATAGATTTTAATCAAAATTAATTTTACCACCACTCATTCAAACACACATTTGAGTCATTTATTTTTTTTAAGTCTAACAAATTGACTTATTTAAATAAATGTAAATTAAAATAATTTATTTAGTATTATTATATTAAAATTATCATACTATATCAAAATCATACATTTGTTTATCTTTAAAATATTACAATCGTTGACCTACATAAAAAAATCAAACATATAAATTTATTGAGTGATAAATTTATGTTTTAATTAAAGAATTTATTACAAAATAGGTTTTTTAATTTAATATTTTGATGACGATAAACTTATATTATATTAACGTGTTAGATTTAATTTTTATAAAAATTAATTCATCTATTATCTTTTATCATGCTTTGAGTGATAATAATTTTTTTTTTATAAATTATAATTTGTTTTACATAAAAAAATTCTTAATGATTTATGAGTCTATTATTCAATATAAAAAAATTAAACTTATATAAAAAAATATTAATATAAAATAATTCTTTAAATAAATTATTAAACTAAATTAAACTTTAAATAAATTAAATCAAATCTATAAAAAAAAAAACTATAATAAATAATATATCAACCTGAATCCTTATAGTTTTTGGACATACTATACCTATTTAACGAAAGTTTTATTCCACCTCACCTATTCTCACACTAATCACGAAAACATGTAACACAAAATCATCTCCCTTGAAATTTGATTGTAAGGATCCATTCCAGCATGCACTTTATTGACTAGGCTGGCAATCCGGAACCGTCCGTAGAGGCTAGTCCCCACGGCACGCACGCTCCTTAATTCTAAATCAGCTAAAAGATGGAAAAGCTGCCAAAAAAGTTACTCACGATTCACGAGTACGGTACCACGGAGGACAGAAAAATATACATGTGAAATGATATTTCAATATTTTATTATTTTTAACATTTTATCTTTTTTTTAAAATAATATATTTTATTTTTATATTTTTATTTTCTTATCATATCATAAATCTTATCAAATTTATATTTTTATATTTATTTTTTCCTTCCCTAGATGTTTAATAATAATGTTATAAGAATTCATTAAATATTTTTTCCTATCAAATGATATAACTTATCATATTTATACTTTTTTCTTTTTTTTATATATTTCATGTTTCAGATAATATTTGAGTCTCTAACAATATTTATTCAAAATAGATAGAAGCAAGCAATTGTGAATTGTGATGAAGAAAGATGAATCATGAACTTAATCTAGAAGAAGGGGTTCATTTTTCTTTTTCTACTCTTATTTTTATATATTTTTTTTACTTTTTCAATTATAAATATCAAATGTTTTGAATTAATGGTAAGACTCAAAAATTTAAAAAGAATTAAAAGTCATTTTTTTAAAATTAGAAAAAGAATATTTAAATTAATGATAACATATTTTATTTTATTTTGAAATTTTATTTTTTATTATAAAAGATGATCCATTTCACTATTATTGATAAGTATTAAGGCAAGATGTTGATATTATCCAAATAATACTTATATAGTAAGTATAATTAATTTCCTCATTTTT
>PYAF01000511.1:283142-327178 GCA_007407185.1 Glycine tomentella | reverse complement strand
TATATTATGCAATGCAATCTTAAAAATATTCTATCCTTTTTTTTAATGCAATATTAAAAAATATCCTATCTTATTTTTGAATGCAATCTTAAACATTTACAATATCATATCTTTTTTTATTGTCAAATTATTTTTTTAATTTTTAATATATATATATATAAATAATAAAATTTATATTATTATTACGGGTTCACGGATCAGGTCATCGGATTTGTAAATCTAAACCCGTGATCCAACCCGTACATGAACAGTTTTAATCGATTCGGTTCGGTTTTGACCCAAATATATAAATGATCCAACCCAAACTATTCGGATCGGTTCGAATTCACGGATGACCCGTACCCGTGAACACCCTGTGTCATACATTTACGATTTAAATAAAAAAATTATTAATATAATTTTAAAGCCACAATTTTTAAAAAAAATTAAATCCTAAAATATATTTTAGGAGTTCAATTAAAAAAATAAAAATCATAACATCAATTATATTTTTTAATTCAAAAGTCATAATAGATATTAAAACTTATTTTTTTATAATAATTCAAAATGAACCTGAAAATAGTAATTATCTCAAAACCACCTATAAGATGGTTTGCCCTCTAGATAAGCTTGTACTTGTAATCCCACCAAATTATCAATCTCTTTGGAATACTAATTGGCTTGGACTTGTTATACCAATTTAGCAATCTCTTTTGCTGTTTTGCAGGAACATGCTAGAATACCAGTACCAGTAGTCTAGTATACAACAAATTCTGACATCATACAGATTAACGGGAAAGAAATACAACAGAAAGTCATAAGCTAAGAGGAGGAAATAATAAGAACTAAGAAGGGTCAATCAAGTACTCTATACTATTTGTAGTTTTTTTTTTCATGATGATTCTTATTATGTTCAATCAACATCCAAAACTCCAGATATTTATTACATACTGCAATAATCTAAATCCAAACGGATTATGATAAGATACAGATGCTATTTTGTTTTTCTCCTTAATTGAATTGAATCCACATAATGAAAAGTAACTCCATCCCGTTACTCGTGGCAATTAGCGTCCCCTTGCCAACTCCACACAATGTCCTTGAGCGAAGGTCTGACTTCGTCCTCACAGAATTTAATGTATTCCAGCGTGTCTCCGGCGGACTTGGAGAACTCGACCACCGCGACCTCCGGCGCAACCTCGAATACCTCCACCGTCATGGCCAGCTTCCCCTTCCTCCCTTCCGTCGCCCCCTGCATCCTCACCATGAACTCCTTCTTCCCCGTCACCCTAAAGTTCAGCTTCTTGGCCACCCCATCCAGCTTCGCCAACACCGCCGAAGCCGAAAACTTGGAAATGAACATCGACGGCGACCGCTTCCTCGTCTCAAACAAGTTCCTCAGATCGAACCCATGCGACAAGGACGAGATTATCTCAAAAGCGTTGTAAGACGGACGAGCAGGCTTAGCCCCCGTCAATTCCCCATCATCGTTGTTGCTGCTGCTATTACCTTCATCACTACTAGGAACATCATCCCCGTTGAAATCAATGTTATCTTCAAGCGCAGACTCCTTCATGGAAAACGCAATGGGCCTCATGAAGCCGATTTGAAACCAAGGGTCCTTTATGATGTCTGGAATGGAATACCTCTTTTGCGGGTCCACAACGAGTAAATTGGAGATCAAGTTTTTGGCCGCAGGGGAAATCCATTCGGGGAATGCATAATCGGCTTTGAAAGACTTGCTGTAAATTCTCATCACATTCTCACCTTGAAAGGGCAAATAGCCAGAAAGAAGAGCAAAGAGGATGACCCCGCAGGACCATATATCAGCCTTGGACCCATCGTAGCCCTTCTTCTTGAGAACCTCCGGCGCCACGTAGGCCGGCGTGCCGCACGGCGTGAGGAGCATCCCGTCGGATCTGCGCTGGTCCGGCAGCGCCGACAGGCCAAAGTCGGAGACTTTAAGGTCTTCGTTCTCGTCGAGGAGCAGATTCTCCGGCTTGAGATCGCGGTGGGTGACGCCGCGGCTGTGGCAGAAATCGATGGCGCTGATGAGTTGCTGAAAGTACTTTCTGGCGACATCTTCCTTCATCTTCCCTTTTGCAACCTTGGCGAAGAGTTCCCCTCCCTTGACGTATTCGACAACCATGAAGATTTTGGCCTTGTTGGCCATGACTTCTTTTAATTCGACGATGTGGGGGTGACGCACCAGGCGCATGACGGAGACCTCGCGTTTGATCTGCTTCACGAGCCTCTCTTTCTGGAGCCTTTCTTTCTTTATGACTTTGATGGCCACGCTCTCGTTTGTGCTGAGGTTTCTACCGTGGAACACCTTGGCGAAGTTGCCCTGTCCCAGCAATTTTCCTATCTCGTACTTGTTGAAGAGGATGTTACGGGTGCTGGCGGTGACAGTGGGCTTGGATCGCCGGTCCATCTCGCCGCTGGGTTATGGTGAAAGAAGCTAGCAGTGTGGGTGCGATAAACTAGGGAATTGTTTCAATTGCAGGATCGGAATTGGAATTGGTGGAGGTGGGAGAGACCCAGATCGAAGGGCTTCACCCTTTTAATGATGAAGAGGGTGTCGAAAGGACACACCACGTTCTGGAGAAAGCATTTGGAGGGGTTGAAAATTTTCATGGTTGCATGCAGCAGAGGAGGGAAGCGAGGTGGGTCGGAGATGCGTGAATGAAGAAGGGATAAATATATGGCAAAAAAATAGGTATAGCGAGAGGAGAGCGGAGAGGGTTCAAGTTGGAAGCAAACAAAAGCAATGCTTAAGGCGTTAGGTGAACGCGGTTTTATGAGGACACTACGGCCTTCAGCAGCTCAATCACGCATGCGCTTCATATAAGAAACAACGCCACCAGAAAATATCTGCAAATACCTAAATTAAGATTGATCAGGTCAAGGGCCCAACACCCCCACTTTATTCGTTGCTTTCTTCTAAATTAGTTTCATTCTTGTTTTTTTTTTCCTTATCTTAATCTATCTTAATCACATGATTCATCATCAAGAGAGAGGAACCTGATTAATCCAAAGATACTCGCCTGACAAAAAAAAAAATTAAATATTTTTTAAATAATTTAACCTTAATTTTAATTTATTAATTATTTATATCCAATTACTTAATTATTGCATTCTTGTTTTACTAGAACGGCAACCAATTAACTTTTCTTCCTAATCCAATCATAGTCCGATTATTTTGTCCAACTTTTATTTTACATATTGTATAATTTAAATTTCAACTTATTGTTAGGATAAAATTTGTTAGGTTGTTATTATATTTTAAAATTTGAATAAGAATTAACATTAGGTCAGTTTATTATTATCCAGTATTATTAGTATTTTGTTAAATTTCTTTCTCTTAACAATATTATATTGAGGAAAAATATATAAAAAAAGAATAGATGAATGAATGAAAGAGAATTGAAGAGTGAATCAAAATCTTATTTTTTAATACATGTATAAATTAACAAATAAAAATTAATATAATGAATTTATTTTTACTATTAATGTGAAAAATAATTATATTTCCATATGAAAATATGTTAAAATAACTTTTTTATAAACAAAAATGTCTTTTTAATTAATGTATTTGAATATTGATACATATGGTAATGCAAATTGGGAGGAGTTTTTGCAAGAAAGGCATAGAGATTAGGGAGAGATAAGATGAATGATTGGAGGTGAATGATGAGGCGATGACGTGGATGTGAGTCAAATACAGATAGCTACGTGCAAGTTTTGGAGCCAAGTACCAAAACCTAACACGAATGTCCTTATCCAATGAGAATGAGACACGTGTATTTTGAGAGGCGGTTGAGGCTGGAAGCCATACGGCCAAGCTTTTTCAATTTGCAAGGGCTGCCCTTGTTTGCACCAATTCATTGGATTTGCAAAATACATCAGATCTATCCTTCCACACGCTCACGTTCTAATCTTTGTCATCTTTCATTTTTTTCTTCCTTAAACAATGTTCTATTCATCTCTTATTAGTTCATTCAAATTTAAATCACTGTTATTGAAATCAATGTTTAATACTTTTAAATTACAAATTTGAATTTGTTTACATTTATTTCACACCCACTAGACAACTTGTAGTCATCTCTAATTAATACATTCAATATATATCATTGTTTCCCAAAGTTTAGTATTTTTAACTTCTAACATATTTAAATAACCCACATGTACTTGAATATATATATATATATATATATATAGAGTCTTGTAATTTTAATTAAAAGGATAAATTTAGTTACAAAATAAATTTAATTTTGAAGATGTATTGATATGAATTAGTACTATTTTAGTCACAATCTAACACCCTTTTAATCATGATCACAACCTAATATCCTTACAAAATGGTATATGGTCTAATCATTGCTCATGTTCTTTTTCTATTGACTCTTAACTATCATTAGCTTTTATTCGTCCTAGTCGAATGCCTGAATTATATTTACCTTCTTACAAAATTTAATTTTTTTTTATAATCATTAGTGCCTTTTCTCATTTTATTTTTTTAAAAATTAAGTAAATGGTTTGTAAAGGAAATATGACTTGAAATAATTTAATTTAAATGTGTTTTTATTACCCAAAATTTTGATAAGGCTAATTATATTTCTTTTGTCTTTATTAAGATTTGGTAATATTTAAGATAATATTAGATTAGTATGTGATTAGTAATTCACTGACTTAAGTATTTTTCTAAGGATGTTGAAAGAGAATAACATTTAATTTGAAGATCATATGAAAACATAAAAAAATTATATAAAACATAATTTTTCATTTTCCAAAAAAAAAAAAAAATTTTAAGTTGTGCAATGAGAACATAGTATTTGCCTTTTTCTAATATAGGACATTGAATTGAATTAAGGAAATCTAAAATGTAACCCAAATTTATTTTTAAAATATATTAAAATCTAATTTCTCAGTAAATCAAAACTTTGGAAAAGTAATTTCAGATTTAGTCTATGTAATGGAACGAAATACGTTTATGAACGTGCTAGGCTCTTAAGTGTTAAGTGATTCCTTTAATTATATTGCCAGAAACGACGTGATCTCTACATCAACTAATCTAAGATACACATCACAATTAATCATTTCAAGCACATAAAGCGTGGGAATATTAAATGTGTGAACTGTACAGTGTTAACATTAGTAATATTTAGGTTAAATTAGTATGTATATCCCATACTACAAATTTTTTAATTTGGTATTTATATTTTATTTTTTTAATTGGATTCCTATATTAATTTTAAATTTATAATCAGGTTCTTATATTAATTTATCATGAGTAATCTATTAGACATGTTGAAATATTTAATCATTTACACATATATATATATATATATATAGAGAGAGAGAGATGCGAACTCTAATACAAGACACTTGAGCTAATTATATAAGTGGGAATCTTAGAACCACAAATTGCTTTAAAGGTGATTAAGGAGATACAAATAATATTACAAATAAATTAAGGATTAATCACACATTAAGATTAAGATTGTGGTTGTGATATGGGAGATATTGAATCCACATTTTAGGATTGATTTACGAGAGATAATGGACAGGTTGAAAATGAAAAATAAGAGCTGTTAATACATGTTAGATAAAAAAATTAACAACATAATTTAGACTCACATGAAATAACACTTAAAATATCTATGTGTGTGTATATGATAAAATATTCCATAAACTCTAACATACTTCTCATGACAAATTAACATAGAGACTTAATTATAAATTTAAAATTAATAAAGTGACTCAATTAAAAAAAAAAGTATAGGGAACTAAGTAAAATTTTTATAATATTGTGACCTAATATTTATTCTGCTATTATTTTAATCTGAAAAAAGAGATCACGCATATCTCTGAGATTGACTACTAATTTAAAAAATAAACCAGTTATTTACTAAAAAAAATTAGAGCATTTGAATATGCTTAATTCTTAACAAGTTGCATCAGGAATGGATGAATGATGCCATGGTTACCTTGAAATTTTTTAACTACAGCATTTAAAATTGTATATAGAAATATTTAGTGGCAGCTTTATGAGAAAGAAAAAATATGAGAGGTCAAACTTTTAATTTTGTGGCTAATGGGAAGCTCACGCGCACGGGAAAGAAATATCAAAATCACGCTCTAACCAAATCTTCCAGTCCCAGTCCCAGAGATGCTTCCTGGAAATTAAATTAGCTTCTTATGATAAAAAAAAACTCATTTTGACATCTATTTAACACTATTTATTATTAGCATTATTGTTCCCTAAGGTCTCATGAAGAAAATAACAATAATGAGATATGTGTACACGCAGACAAGCCATGCTAAAGCGCAGTATTTTAAAATGGCAGCTTTAGATTCTAAGCCTATGTCGTTTAAACTAATGTTTAAAAATCTTCTTATAGGATTCAGATAAGTTTTGGTTTCAAAATATAAACAAATTTTAATTAATTCTTTCCTATTAAATGATAATATCTTTAAAATATTTTTTATTTAATTAAAGTTTTATTTTAATAATTTTATTTCTTTTTGTCCTATCATACTTTTTCACACACTCTTTTGAATATATTCTTTTTTAATAGTTGAAATTGTTTTAAAATCACAAACTTTAGAATTTAACTAAGAAGAGGGAATGTATCAAAGAGTGATAACATTTCAAAATTTAATTATTTTAACTAATTTTTTGATGGATGTGATTCTATTTTTTTGCTTATATTTCAGTTCAGACCGAGTATTTCCTTTAAACTCATATATAAGCAAAAAAAATATTTCAGACAAGCTAGGCCGAGAGTCTTTTGGGTTAAAGTTGTTTGGAATGCTGGCATACCTCCTAAGGAGGCTTTATCCTTTGGTTGGCTGCCAATAGGAAATGCTTGACACTGGACAAGGCTCCCTATCTCGGCATGGGTTCCCTTTACCGTTTTGTAATGTAGAGCTGGAATCAAATGACCATTTATTTTTTAAATGCATGTTGGTGCTCAAGGTGTGGGCTGATGTTAGAGACTCCTTCCATTTTCCGAGAAGGAACATTTCGTTGTATGGCACCATGAATAGCCTAATCCATCAAAGGGCTCTCTCAGGTAATTCTGGCCGGATCAGTTGCTTAGCTTTGGCGACCGTGTTCTATGTCATTTGGATGACAAAGAATCACATCATCTTCGATAATTACAGTTTTTTGTTTGTTGATGTTGTAGATAAGATCAGATTTAGAATTTTGAGGCTTATTCACTTGATGCACTTGTATTAGCAAATGTGAGTGTTTTGTTGTAGCTAGTCTTGGTGTGCCTAGCACCTCTCATTTGCTTCTCCTGTTTTAGCAAGTGTATCGGATCTTATTTTTTTGGGTTGACCAAGGAATGCCTTGTGTATTTTGTAAGTATCTTTTGGAATATATTCATTTATATATTTTCCAAAAAAAAAAATTATATATTAGACATAAAAATAATTAAATCTATCTAATTTTATTATATTTAATGTTATCTTTCTTCTGCGCATTTGAACATCGTCTTTTCCTTTACACTAATGTCCAGTATCCTACCAATGTCATAATATTGTCTTCTAACTGCCTACAGAAGAAAAGGAAGATGAATCTTCATAAAACGGACCTTTCGAGAAATATCGGATCGATGAGTTACAAGTAATCCTAACCGTTTGCATGAGACACATTACATTTGATACTTGATTACTCTTGAACCAGATCTCATTTTCAAGTAAGATCTAACTACAAGAATAATTTCTAAAATACTTTTCATATTATTCTAATTACATTTCCAATGATTCATTTTCATTTATGATAACAAGTTTCAACGAATAACATTTTAATTTTTTTTTATTTTTTATTTAAGATTAGAAAAATTAAATAATATCAAGTAATTTTTTTAATTAATTAATGTAAACTTAGTTAATTTTAGTTATACGGATGAAATACTAGTTTGCATCCAATTTAGAACCTTTTGGTTGGAAAAATTAATTGTGCCGGACGGACTGCTTCTAGTGGTCCTTCTTCAAAATCATCACTAATTAGAACTACATTAACATTTTGCTATCGAATTATACTGATCAGAATTTAGAAACGATTCATCAAGGTTGAAATTTTAAATAATAAAAAAAAAAATCCGAGAAAATAACAGAAAGGATATAGTGACTAGATTTAACCAAGGTTGATATTAGCTTCAAAGTTGATTAAGTTCAGGTCAGGTATAGAGTAATCAGCCGATAGCTTTATATATATAGATACTTTAAGTTTCCTCATTTAGAAGCTTGTTTGTTGCGTCACAATGAAGCTCAATTATTTCTGATGTTAAAGTTTCCTTCCAAACTTAATTTATTAACATGCGCCACGAAGGGGCAATTATCCGAGAGGAATGCATAGATTCGAAATAGCTTCAAGTTGAACTGTTGAAGCCATAACTGTCTCCAAATTAAAGTCAAGTTTTAAATACCTCCAAGTTCCAACCGAAGCTTCAAAAGATATGTCATACTAGAACAACCCTACGTACTCGGTTTGTGTGTAATTTTAGACTATTTTCATCTAGTAGCTATATATTATTTTTAGAAGAAATTACAGCAATACTCCATAATTATAATGACATTTAAATTCAAGGCTTTATACACTTATCCAAAATTTAGGCCACCCAAATTAGGGTGTAAAGTTCCAATCCTTTTTAAAACAAGTTGTGTCCTAGTTATGTTCACGGTCTTGCCAGTGGTAGAGTTTAAGGAAGGTGTTGAAATTTCTCCCTTCCTTAGTTTATGAATCGTGTTAATAATTTTGAACTTTTAAAATTAATTTCTAAAAGTGTTGAATTTTTAACATATTTTGAAATGTAATTTTTAGAACTGTTAAATTTTTAACTAAAAAAAAGTTTTGGAATTAATTTTTGAAAATAGGTATTTTTGATTATTTTTTGTACAAAACACATAGAAGGGGAGTGAATAGAGAAAAAGGAATGTGAAAAAATTATCCTAAACATAGCCGAAGAACAGAGGATTCAAAGACAGTATGGTGGAATCTCATAAAAAGAAATGGGCGCAATATGTTCCTAGTTGGTGAAGGATATTGGTGGTTAGTAAAAAAAACCAATGGTATAATGTTTAATCAAATTTTCAGATAATGCAATGCAATTGCTGATGTTCTAGCTAAGAATGGGATGAATATTTATTTGTAAAAAAAAGGATGGATGTTGAGTAAGGTTTGAGATGTATGATATTTTTATTTTTTATTAGTAACAATTCAACAACTCTGTATTTATTTGAGATAATTGTTTTTGGGCATAACCTCGTTGTTGCAGGAAAAAAGAAAGTTAGAAATTGTGTTCAGCAAATCTTGTATATTTCGTATCATGAGAAAACTACCCGAAGAAGCGGAATTGTTCTTTGATGGGCCTGGAAGGCCCACAATTTCCATTACCCTAATTACTAATACACTATCATCTTTTTATTTTTTATAACTTTCATCCCTAAACGACCTTGGTTGCAGAAAATTCACTCCCCTTTTGGCCTTTTGTATTCTGAATATGCTCTCCCAGCATTGATCCACCCCATAAAATTTGGTCTTCTCCTCGTGGATTGCACATTCCTATTACCATGATTTGCAATTCCCCCATCTATTCAGGAAATATCATAGTGATACACGATTTAAGTCTATGCTCATGCAATAACTCAGTAGCTTACAAACATGAAAATCCAATTAAAAGAATTTCATTTAAACAAAATGCCCCAAACAAATAAATAATGCCTATCTTGACCATCTTTGCTCTCATCCTAACTACTATTCCCATTATAATCAAAATCATCATCTTGTTTTATAAGTTAAAAGTTCACCAAAGACTACAAACTAATGCA
The DNA here is from genome assembly GCA_007407185.1 of Glycine tomentella. Lineage (NCBI taxonomy): Eukaryota > Viridiplantae > Streptophyta > Magnoliopsida > Fabales > Fabaceae > Glycine > Glycine tomentella. The sequence continues at coordinate 317,356 of PYAF01000511.1, read as the reverse complement.
ATCAAAAACAAAAACAAAAAACCCTACATTTGTTTTTTTTCCCTCCAAAACTACAACTATTGGAAAGCCCAAAGGAAGTCAATCCAGACATTGAGAAGAAGCCCAATGATTGAAAAAAGTGGAGTAAGAGAGTGAATCATTGTTGGTTTTTGCTTTGTGATCCATGCATTGCAAAGCGGCTACGATGCTAATGAACGAACCCTGTTTGGCTATTTCACTTTTGATTAATTTCTGCAACCAGGGTAGTTAGGAATAAAAAATTATAAAACCAAAAAAAAGGAAGTGTATTAGACATAAGAGGGAGTGAAAATTGCAATTGCCTACAAAAATCCCATTTTGCAAGACCTAACATTGAGAAGTTAAAAAAATTATGTTGAAATGGCCAATACATCACTTGGAGCAACCACTATTCCATACAAGAATTGGAAGATGGTTGGATCATATAACCACGGATTAAATAGTCATATTAAATTTCAGCCCATTGTAACGTGGTACTATAGAAATTGGCTTAATTTGACTGTGGGACGAAGGCATGAAGCCCATCGATGTGGATTGAAATAGGCCAGTCAACATGTTCACCTCTACTTTTGATTTTATACATATTGTGTTTCTGATATTTTATTGCATGTTTTCATAGCAATATAATATTATACATTAAAAATTATTGAAAGGTTTTAATTTCATTTTTGACATTTTATAATTTATTTTTCAATTTTCGCATGCTACATTATCATGTCACATCGTCCACATATCAACATGTTGATCATCTACCACATAGTGACATCATTTGTTAATTTTTTTAACAAAAGATTGACCATATTTGATGAATCAAAACACATTTAAGTATATATATATATATATATATAATAAAAAAAGTTATCTAGTCTGTATTATTAAACAAAATATAAATTTATTTCATATGATCATGTGTAATTTTATTAAATCTTTTTTCTCCTAAAAATCAAAATATAAATATTAATTACATTAAAAATATTAATTGTAAATTATTTTAAACGTAAACTTTTTACTTATACATAACAACCAGCCACATGATTTGAACAAATATTTAATAAAATGAAAATAAAAAATCCATGATACTATTTGCTAAATTTCTCTTTCGATTAAAAAATCATTGTAGTATTGAATAATATGTCATTATTACGTTCCCTCATTGAGGGGGTGATATCGAATTACACTATTTTAACTACATAGATAACTTTAATTTCACCATTTAAACCCTGTAACATTATTCAATAATATGAAAATTCGGTAAATGTTTCCGATCAAAGATTGTTGAAAAAGCTTAATTATTATATCCCTTGTAGTATAATTAATGTATTATTTTAATCTTTCAATAAAAAATTAACTCAATATTTTTAAAAAAAATAATTTTTACTTGAACGTGATCCAAAAATCCGAGCAAGACATTAAAGTTAAGAAAAGAAATGAAATGTTAAAGTTTCCCTAATGAGGTGATTGGACCGACAAAAGAAAGTGGCAGAAATAATTACGTTGGTCAGTCATTTAGAAGTCAATCCTTGTGCGCTTTCCTTGTTTGTTTGGTTGTTTCTATTCTCTTGTTTTCTTTGATTATTTGTTTTTGGTTGTTAAAAAATTAAAATTAAACAGAAGAAGAAACTTCCGATTTGGAGTTCTGGAAAACTGGGCCCCAACCCACTAGAAGTTGCCATGTAAGGCTTTCTTCTTTGAATCAAGGATTCATGATCATTGTTCATTGATCCCCATAAACATGTGCTGAGAAATATGACCCAAGGATTTTGAATTCAACGCATTCGTCAACCTAATTCTAATTCAGGCCTAGCCAGATCAATTCAATGTGAATGCCGTGGACCAATCTCAAAGGAATTCTTGTATGACAACACGTTTATGAATTTCTTTTCATAATAAATTTTATAAAAACTCTTTTAAACTTTGATCACAATATTATTCATTCGCTTGTTTATCGTTGATAATTAAGGTTTGATGCATATATGCAATGGAAGCTGTGCTTTGAATGGTCGAACACAAGCAGATTTTGACTGAGTTCGCTGGCAGTGGTAGGGTATTTATTAATTATCAAATTATCTTACACATAGCATCTGAATGGATATGTTGTAAGGTCATATACCTATTTGTACTACTTACGTAGCCCGGTTTATTTTGCATTTATATGTTTCTTTACATTTAAATTCATTATAGCCTATGGCTAGTATATGATATGGATTTGGGTACCCTTGTACCTGGAATTTAATGTCTATATTTTCTTTTTCTAACAAAAGAAAGTGTTGTACATGCAAGTAACTCGTTAAGTTTTAGAGTTGAATGTCTATCCTTAAAATACTAATTTTCAATTATAAATTATCTTTTAAATTATTTTAAAAAATTAATAAATTTATCATATATAATAATTTATGATTAAATATCAGGATAAAACTTTTTACACTATCAATATATTTTTTTAAGAGTTTTATATTTTAGTTTCGTACAAGAAAAAATTTAATAAAAAACTAACATTACTATAATAATAATAATGTGAATATATTCTTAACTCTAGTAGAATTATAATTTGTAAATAATATATGTAGTCTTGACCAAATAATAAAAAGGCGATACTTCACTAATTATTTTTTGGTTAGAATTCATTATATGTAGTATTTTTGGAGATATCAATAGTCAATTCAAATATTACTTAAAACCTTCGACTACTTTTAAGACAGTTAATTAATCTTATAAATAAAGCACATAATTTTTTAACGTGATTTAGTCTTACTCGCGTATAGAAAAGTAGAGGCATCTTATGTGTGATCTCTCTAATCATGCTCAAACAAATTATTTAATATTTATGGTTTAGGGGCTATACACCCTTCCTTTGGGAAAAAAATAAAATCGTTTTTTTTTTTTTTTTTATCTTATTGCATCTTTTTATTTTTTTCCAGTTTTTCTCATTGACACATATCATATATCGATAAAGCTATCTAACTTACGGTAAGCAGATTCAAGGTATTCATTAATTGACAAAAGCATCGACCCTTTAGACTAGGCTCTAAGCTAGGATTATGATGTTGAATTTGACAATGTGGCTCGTGGTGTGAAATACACCTAAAGATTCTTATTAGATAATGGTACCTTTGTTTTTATTAGACAAATATTCTTTGTATGATTTGTTTTTTCAAGTTGAAACTCGAATTATCTTACAGTTAGGTACAAGGGCACCAGGAGAAACACAACACAAATAATTGATAATTATTTTTTCATTTACAATAATGATTAAATACCGGTAGTCATGTTGAGCCCCGTATACATAGTGATAGAACATGAGACACGCAAGTGAATAATGTACACGTGAGTCTAGGTCATTTTCTCGGGTACTTTGACTAAGTGCTCGTTTTAAAAAAATTAGATATTTTTTAAATAAATTCTTATTATATAAGAACTTATATTATAAATATTTAAAATTTAATAAGCTATTTGCGTTTAAATATGCATGTTGATAAGAGCTTACATAATTTTAAAGTGTTAAATGCACTATTACATAAACACTTATAAGATGTTGCCTTTTAAATTTTTAAAAAATCAAAACATGATTTAAACACAATTAAAAATTTAAAAACTAAATAAATAAATAATAAAGTAACATTATATATATATATATATATCATAAAATATTAAAAATAAAAAATACCGGTCACAATTTATCAGTTTCTAGTTTTAAAAAACAAAAATCATGTTTTGTACATTCCACAAAAATTTCGTGACACAAAAAAAAATTCAGCATATACCTACGAATATTTTAAAACTAAAATATTTAATAATCACCATACATGATTAAAATATAAATTAAGGTGTGAAAACTAAAATCATATATAGCATAAAATGTTTGTATAAACTTAAAAACTAGCATTCACATGTGACATGTATAAAATGAATATTATCAATATAAATATTTTACCACTACATAGTACTTTAGAAGGAAATAAAAAAAAAACAAATTACTAGCAAGGAATAACTATTATTTGTTTTATGTATAAGTTAATATTTATACTAATTTGAAAAAGTAACACAAAATAAAATATTTAATTTGAGGAAAAATGAAAAATAAATAAAAATACGTACATTTTATATTTTTTTGCTCCAATACGATTCAAAGGTGGTCTTTTTCATAAAACCCGCATAAGCTATTCTTGTATGCTATCTTGGGGAGCTTATGAAAATAAGCGAAAAATAGCTTATGGACTAATTGACCGTTTGCTTAAAATTAAAAAGAGTGCTTCTAAAAAAGTGCTTTTTGAAAAAGTAAGTTTAAAAAAAACAGAAAAAAAATTAGTTCTTAAAACAAGTAGAAAAATATTTGTTTAAGCAAAAATATTTTAAATAAACACACAACAAACGGCTTATTTTATTAAAAAAATATTTTTAACAAATAAATTTAAACAAACAAACCCAAAATATTTTCATAACCTCTTTCAAACACTCTCACAAACACTAATAGCGCAAAACAAGTTCAAATAAATTGTTTATAGACTCTCCTAAATAAAACCTAAGACGATTTCCCACGAATCAGATCCAATCGACTTGTTCCTTCCCCATCAGATGCAATACAATAAATTCGATTAGAGTAACGCTATTAATACGTTAATATTTTATATCCAATTAAAACATAATATATATAAACCGGTGTAAAAATTTGTCGTATCAATATGATTATTCATTCAATAATATGCTAAAATAAAATATGTATTTTTAAAGAAAAACCTTGAACTTTGTTATAATTTTATTGAAATGGTGTGATTGTTGAGCAATACTAGGTCCTGTAATTTATTAGTAATATACCAATATAGTTACTTTATCTCGTAAAATATTTGCAACATATTGTGGATAATTTTTTTTATCATTATCTGAATTTATTTAATTAATGTTACTTCAGTCAAACTTAATTTCTAGATTAAGTGGTTAGCAGTTAGCTAAAGCGCTAAAGGATAAAGAATAGCGAGTGATCGAGGTGTATAGAATGAGCTAGTGTTAAGAGCGAATCAAAACCGTTCGATAAAAAAAATTGAAAATCAATTACATCAACAACATTAAAAACTAAAATTTTAAAAAATCGTATATTAGTTTTTTATTTGATTGGATTTTTGGATTTTTTATAAAAAAATCAAATCAAACCGAACAAACTATATATTATAATTATGTTTATTTTTATTATGATAATTAATAATAAGTAGGAAATAATTTATTATTTTTAGTTATTTTATAATATAGATGTATATTTTATTTTTACACATTAAAAAATGTATTAATATTATTAAAAAATAGTACTATATATATTAAATGATATATAAATTATTATTATGTTACAAAAATTAATTGATAATATTATTTTATATTAATGTTAAATAAAAGTGAAGATAATAATTTATAACTAAAATATATTAAATAAAATTTAATAAAAATTATTTTTAAAATTATATAATATATATGATAATTATGTAAGTTTAGTTGATAGATTTAGATTATAATAATAAATTAAAAATAAAAAATCTCAAAATTAAATTGTATAAAATTGATTTAGTTTTATTTGAATTTAATGTATATTTAATTCAAATTAAGCTAAATCACATTTTTATTTTTAAGTTTAACTCAGAATAATTTTTAATCTGAAAATCGAATAAACCATACCCCAAATAACTGATAGAATGAGCTGAAGTAGAATAGAAATCGTGAATAATGTGCATAAAATGTAGGGAGGCACACGGTATGGCGTTTGCGTTGCTTACATCATGCATTGCATCACTTTGCATTTGCAATGACCCGTTTTTTCCAACTTATATTGTTTTTGACATTTGAAGTTATTAAAAGTACTACTTATTAGGTTCTGCCGTGTAGATTCGGCCACGTTAGTTATCAGAAGGATCGGCAATGTCTATTATGAAGTCATGAATTTTCAAGATCACTCTTAACCAATTTTGTGAGTCGTAGGATATAATAATAAAATAATAAATGGTTTAGATTTTTCATGAGTTATTGAGTGAGTCTTTTTTTTGAATATTTATTTTTGTAATTTCGTTGTCGTGTCACCGATCATTGTTAACTCACTGGGTGACTATGTTGGGATCGACAGTGAAACTCGCAATGTCGTCGTTGAAGGCGTCGATGACGATTCCAATGTCGGAGTTGGTGAGGGCCTTGATGATGGCGAGATCGACGTCGTAGAGACGTTCTCCAAACGGCTCCTTTCCTCACTATACTGAAACGGCGTCCCTAAACTCGCAACACTGCCCTCCCTCTGACTTTGTTTCCCTCTAAGGATGTAGGACATTTTTATTTTTATTTTTTGTACGAGGTTGCCAGTGTTTTTTACAGAAAAAAATATCTTGTCCGATAGTATTACTATGAGCAATAAACTTCAAAGCAATATATTAGAACTCAAACTCGAGATTGTGCTGGGATTTTATGGAGTAGAAAGTTTGATGACAAGAAACTCTTCTACATTTCTATTGTGTGTTGACACTAGATAGATGAAGAAATGTGTGTTATTCTTCAATAAGGTTTTTCAGCCGTTGCGTGGAAGAAAAGTGAAGGAAGGGGGATGCAAAACTAAAAAGTTAACGATGGAGAAATAAAGGGAAAGATGAGAAGAAGAAAAGGAAAATAAAATGATGAGAGTTCCATCGCCGGATATTGCTTCCAGTGGTAGAGTGTGGCAGAACCTACGGCTGCTGATGCAAAGAAGAAAAAAAGGATTCAGATTAAAGAATAATTATATATTTAATAATTTTATATAATTTATATTACTTTTCCAGTTTAAAACCTACAACTACCGGTCATTTTATGGGTACAACGGTGAATATGTGTTTTTCAACCTCACCTTAGAATTCACCAGAATGATAAGCTTCCAATGAATTAATAGGTTTTGCGAGTTCCATGGATTCATTAATTGGACCGAAAAATTGGCCTTTTCGGTCTAGCAATATTTAATCATTTATACTTAATTACAACAACTCAATAAGGCATGGCAATGGAACATAACATTTGGAGACTATTTTCGCTTACCCTATCCCATCCCCAACTCTCAAAATTCCCCCTCTTCTTGCCCTTGAAAATCGGCATGATAAAAAAATTGCCCCCCGCTTCTGCCCCTAATGGGGTTTGTTTTCCCATCTCGTCCCGCCCCCCAAAATACATTTAAAATATCATATTAAAAATTTAATTATAAACAACAATCATAACATAAAAATCGACAAAGCAAGATATTTGTCCCCGTCCTCGCTCTCGAAAATTTTCGAAACATCTTGTTAAAAATTTAATTATAAATAACAATCATAACATAAATATGATTGGCGTGTGAGTGGGGGTGTACGAGTAGCAACGCACGAGCAATGTCACTGCGGGAAGTGACATGGCGATACCGGTGTGCGAACCACAATATCAGTGCGGTGTGCCCTGTGCGGTGGCGATCTACAAGTGACAGTGTGTGCGTAACCGTGAGAGAGAACGAGTGAAGTGAAGGTTTCGTGGTGTGAAAGAAGCTAGATGATAACTCAAAATCAAAATGAGAGTGAGAAATAAAATTAGGGTTTCATTCTCAATATATATATAAAGGGTACTTTTGTAATTTAATAGGTGTAGGGACAATGGCCGGACAGATACCAACATAATCAAAATCGTCCTCGTCTTCGAATTTAAGATACAGGGAAAATTTGAATCTAATCAACTCAATTTTTCCTTGTCAAAATCGAGACAAATTCGAACGGATGTTTAAAAGTGCGAATCACGTTGTCATGCCTAAAGCAAATATGAAAACACACTACCTCTAACAATCTAAGAATAATAAAAATGAAAAAAGCCATCGTTTTTAAAAACTATGAATTATTACTCCACGTTTTCTCAAAAGTTATGATTATTTATGTTTCACCTTCATACATTAAACTACATGTGACCTTTAAATGTTGTACTACCGCATTGTAGTATTAATGTAAAAAGGAGTACTTCTAAAATCTAACAGTTTTAAAAATAATTAAATTAATTTATAAGTTCTCGTAACTAAGTTTCTATATTAATATCTTCCCTTTTAACTGTATTAACTAAATCTTTATAATTTAAAAGTTTGTAAATAAGTCATTAAGAATTTTTCAACGTCAACCATTATTAAATAGAATTGATGTGCTATTTTTTGGTCAACCAAAATGTAAGGTTATGTGGTCATATCTATAATTACGTGGTTTTTTTTTTTTTAATGATAAGCGTATTGGAATCATAAGTTGTATAAAATTACTAAGTTGTATTTCATCATAACTAAAATAGAATATATTAAACCACTGTATCATTTTTTTTTTAAAATGTTTTGAAATATAAAACATAAAATATAAAAGTGTTTTTTTGGTACGATAGTGAAAGTGTAAAACCTATTCAGAAATTTTTTAAACTTATATTATTAGAAAAAATTATTTATTTTTTATTATAAAAAAGTAATATGGGGCGATAACATTTGCTTCATAATATCTCCGTTATAGACCTCAGAAAAAGAAAAAAAAAGTATCTCCGTTTTGTTTGTTTAACTACAGATAGAGAAAACGAAATAAAAATGAGGATAATAAGAAGGAAATATCAGTTTTAATTATTTATTTGTGAGAAAAAATGGTTTTTTTATTTGTTTTTTAATCTCATATTTTAAAAATATTTTTCATAATTCAATTGGTTGAATAAAATATCTGAATTATTATAAATTCTTTGAGATTACGTCTGATTTTTATAGATAAAATAAATATTTATCCACTAATTAGTTGTTATGAAAGTGGATGAAATATTTATTACATTTTTTTTAATTTTTCAAAAATTAAATATTTTTCTAGCATAAAAATGATAAATATTTTTTTGTCAAAAAATAATATAGTAAAATTTTAAATATGTTGAACCAAAGTAAATTTTTAATTAATATACTTTTTATATAATCTACTTACTTTCGTTCATTTAAATTTCTTTAATTTTTCATAATCATTTAAATAACATTTTTAATGTAAAAGTGCAGTTTTTCTCACACGTCTGTTCAGCAGGGAGACCACGGGATTTGAATTCCAAGAAGTAATTGTCCATAATTAGGTGCCGTAATTAATTGGATGTGGACATGGGAGAAAAAATAAACCGGTTCATGAATGTGAACTTGAAGAAGAAAAATTCTGGTTTTTCGTCTTCAGGTTCTGGGTTCAATTCAATGGATTGACTAATTTGCTGAATTGGGTGGTCTTCATTAATTTGGTCATGGTCAATCGGTGGGTCTCACTAGTTGTACTTTCTGCCATTAGGTTTCTGACTTTTCACCTTTAATAATTCGATCTCATTACATTTTACAAGGTCAATATCTAGTCTATTAACCACTTTTTAGTATTCTAATGATTTATTAAGAATTAAGGAATGAATAATGATACGTTTTTTTATCAAAGAAAAATAAAATATATTTTTAGAATTTTTTTTCTCATTTTATATCTTTAGAAGGTGAGTCTACATCTAATTTTTTTAAAATTACATATATTTTTTTTACTGTAAATAGTTCTGTTAAAATCAAATAAAATTATTATGAATATTTTTTTTCTTCAAATATTTAATACAGTATGAAAAAATATCTTATAGCCATATTAGTTAAATGAATTAAAATAAAGACACCTGGATTGTCCTTATATCGATTTTTCTTGGGCCACTGTAGGAAAATAACAGATGGCACGAGACGTTTCCACCGAAATAATCGACGTGGAACTCTGATTTGTCTTCTTGCAAGTTGTGACTCCCACCAGCCTAACGCAGGTGTACCCAACTTGTTTCTTTCTGGTATGTTCCAGCTCCAGTGTTCCACTACCAAACATTTTTCATATCAACACTATTTTTGTATATAAGGAAAATAAAAATGAGAGAGAGCATTAAATAAGATTTTAAACTCTTCTAAGGTGTGGTTGTATAAAAAATTGAGAAAAAAAAATGTGAATTCACATAAATTAGCGATCTTCAAGAGAAAATCATAGAAAAATAAAGGTTAATTCTTTTAAGGATTAAACATATTTTTATCTCTCTCAAAGTTTTAAATTTTAGTTAATTTTAGCCCATCAAAAAAATTCCTTACTAGTCCTTCAAAATTTAAAACATTATATTCGTTTTAGTCAAATGTTTAACTCTATTAACTTAGTATTCACATAATTAACAAATTTCATGTCAACACTTACACACAAACATAGTGTTGAGGTTGTTACATTGTAAGTGGGGACTTTTTTTAACTAAAAAAATATATAGATTAATTTCAGTCCTAATAAATTTAATAAGTTTGATTTTATTCCTCATAAAATATTATATTTAAACTATAATATAATATATTTAGCAATTAAATAAAAATAACATAATATTTATAACTACAAATCTTATTGATTAGAGAAACAATCAGACAATTCTTTTTATGAATGAGATTCAACATATTTGATAAATAATATAATTTCTTAAGCATTCTAATAAGGGTTCGATTTTCTAACCATGAGCATGATTTTAACTTTGTTAGGAGAGACAAAATTCACTTCAATGATCTTTATATCTCAAAGATTAATTTCATGATTTTCAATTGTAAAAATACTTTTTTTTTTTAAAAAAAAAATAGAGTAAACATGAGGCTAGGGACAACAACATTATCTTTGTAGGCTAGGGAAAACAACATTATAATTGTTCCTATCTAATCTGAAATTTGGTTAGAGTTGTGGCCTTTCCTATTTCCACACTCTTAATTCCAAAGTTCTCCCTCACCTTTAAAAGAAATAAAATTCTCCAAACTACACTAACCTTTCCATGTTAGATATTTTTTTTATATGTAAGTCCACACACATAATATTAAATAATGTGTTATATGTTATTTATAAGATTTTATTGTTCATATGAAAGTGATCTTATAAAGATAAATTTATTGAAATATATAACATCTTATTTGGTGTGGTCGACTACATATAATATGTAAATACGATAAATCTTATTTCTATTATTATAATGATAAAATAGAAATAAGAAGTATTTAGTAATTATAATTTTTCGTGAATGAGTATAAAGATGAAAAAATATTACTCTTCATGAAAGGGTACTTAACTATTATAAAAAAGGTTATGGTCCCCAAATCATATATATCAATTTTATTTTATAACGTTCTATCACTAGAGAAAATAAAGAGAGATTGTGTATAAAGATTTGAAAGATCATTGAGTCCAATTATTTCTTCCTCTTATAATAGTACTTTTCTGATAGAGTTTTTTTTTTTTTCTTAATATATTCTTGATGATTTAACATAAAGATTAATATGATGTTTATCATAGTTTAGTTTATTTTAACTGAATTATGATAAAAACATTACTCTTCATGAAATAATACTCAAATATTATAAAAAGGATTATGATTTCCAAGTTATTGTTTTCTAATATCTCATCACTAAAGAAATTATGCATAAAGACTTAGAAGATTGTTGAGCTGAATTGTTTCTTTCTCTTATAATCATTTATAAATACTGATATATTTATGTTATGGTCTTATTTTTATTTTTTCATATTCTTGAGGATCTAATATAAAAGTTATTTATTATAATTCATTTTATCTTCTCCCAATTTCTAATATGCCCCACTCTTAACCACACTCCTCAATGGGTCTTTTTCCAGGTCATCCACTCCCGTTACTCAATTCCCCCCACACCCTATGAGTGAATTAATTTTTGTTCTTATCTAGCTTGAAATTTGGTCAGATTCGTGCCCCATGTTATTCCCACACCCTTAATTCTAATTCACCCTTATATTGTTTAACTCCCCCCCACCTCCCCCCCCACCTCCCCCCCCACCCCCCCTAACCATATTCCTTAACAAGTTTTTTCCTATCATTCACTCCATGAGATGGGCGACAATGAATTAATCTTTGTTCCTATATCTAAATCAAAATTTGATCAGAGTCGTGGCCCTTATGCTATTTTGTCTCCCTTAATTCTAGTTCACCTTCACCTTGTTTAAAAAAATAAATTTTCCTAAACTACCCTAACCTTTTCCCCCTCCTCCACCCCTACTCACACTCATTAGCAAATCTACATGTCATTCATTCCCCTGTTTCTGGGTTCCTCTCACTCACTCCATGAGATGAGTGACAACGAATTTATCTTTGTTCCTATCTAATTAACCCTAAATCCGGTTAGAGTCGTGGCCTATGCTATCCCCACACCATTAAATCCTTAATTCTAATTTCTAAGTATTGTCACCTTTTAAAAAAATTGAAAATTCCTAAACCACCCCTCAACGAGTTTATTTTCCTGTCATCCACTTCCTTGTTACTCAGTTCCCCTCACTCCCAACCCCTTTCATGTCTCAACCTCCTTTTGGGAAGGTTAACACCATTGTTCGCCCCAACTCATCGTCATCACCCTGGTCTACTGGTAAACTAGGCGAGTTCATTTTTTTTTTTTTTTTTTTTTTTTAGGTTTTTGATGTAATGATAACACTTTAGAAGACAAAAAAATGGCACATTTTAAAATAAAAGAATTAAAATTATATAAAAATTTAGGGAGACCAGAACCAAGCTTTATATACAACGAAATAAAAAGTATATTTTACCCTTAGAATTATTACTCGTAATGATCCAGCAATCTCATCGTCAAGGAGCAATATCATTCTCACCTAAAGCTTATAAATATTTACATGATTGCCTCCCCTCGACCCCCCTAATATTATTTATTTGCCTCTAAATAGATTTTACTTCCTATCAGTTCAATAAAAAAAGTGCTAATATACTAGATGAATTGTTAACTAATTTCTTGCAGACCAACTGATTGCACGATAGTTTATAAAAAAATGACTAGTAAGTCTAAAATTGCGATTAAAATCAGTAATATAAGGGTGGGAACGTTTAGTGATATAAAAAATATAGGAGATTAAGTGTCACAAAAAATATATACGAGCGTAAGTTGACGAAGTAAAAAACTTAATTGTATTGTAGTATAATCAATCAATAATTTAGAATTTAGTTTAGGTATGATGACAATTGTATTCATTTTGACGAAGATCGACTTTGATTTGTTCCAATTTTGACGGAAAAAAATTGAATTGATCCAGATTAAATTTTAATTTTTTTCGATTTAAAAAGTTAAATTATTAGGTATGTTAATTCCGTCCAGTGTATTATGATATAATAAATATTTTAAATTATGAGATTTCATGATGATTATTTCTTTAAATTATCAAAAAATAAATGAGATTAAATAATTTTTAATTAAAATTTTAATTTAACATATTATAATAGATTCAGTCTAATAATAATTTTTTTTATTTTCTCTATTTTTTATAAATAAAAAATAAGATAAAATAAAAAACGGAGCATAATAAAAAAACCTAATCTCCAAGCTAAGGCAAAGATGAATCCGTCAAAAAAAAAAAAAAAAAAGCGGATGGGAGAACTTGGAGAGTCAGGAACGGAAAAACTAAACAGACCTTTGTCCGACTCAGTTGTGATACCTAATTTAGTGAATTTATTTTAAGGCGGGCTTGACTTTGAAATTTGAATTCCATTCCATGTACCTAGAATTCACCGACATATTTCACGTCAAGTATATTCTCTTAAAAACAATCATATTCATGCCTTGCTTCAATTCCCTTCCTTTTCCAGCCCTTATATTTTTTTTATTAATATACTTTTAATTGAGAATTCTCCTTTTAATTTTTTCACTCTATTTTTTTTTAAGAAACTATGATATTATATTATATTTAACAGAATAATATTATAATACTTATTATGTCTAAGAAACAAAAATTAAACTAATAATAAAAACATTTTATTATTGCCTATATACGTTATAATTTAGCACCATTTTAAACTGATTTTCTTGCTCATTTCCTAGTTTTTTTTCTAGCCATTTGAATGCCCCCCTCCCCCCCATTTTCAGTTATTTAGATGACTTTTTCTCGTTTTTTTCTTTATTTGTGTGATTGTTTTACTCATTTCTTAGTTTTTTTTTTCTCTGTCATCCACTTCCGTGTTACTCAGTCCCCCAGTTCATTTTGTGCATGTGATCATTCTCATGTAACATTTATATTTTAATAATGATTTTATATGCACATGAAATAAAAAGGTAATTGTTAGACTGAGGATACATGTGTTTTTTAGTTAATTTACACAAAAAAATGCCTATTCAGTTAATGTCATTTACGATCTTTGATAAATATGATTTATATTATATATTAAAAATTATTTGGAATGTGATATAATTGCTAAACTACGTGCGTGTAACACAATTAAGTTATTTATATAAAAACACTAGTAATTCTTATATGTTTTAAAAAATACAAATGTTAATTATCTCTTTAATTTGAAAAGCTATTAATTTAAATTATTAATAATTTAATACAACCTTATATTTACTCTCGTTGACAAAGCATGTTATTTAATTCAATATAATAAAGAAATAAAAAAATTAGCATTTTAAATTATTAAAAATAAACACTAAGGAATATTTTCAAGTGATTTGATTAAAATTTGAAAATATGGAAAAAATGAAAGATCTTTCTTGATATATTAAATATTTTTTATTCAACAAGTATTTTAAGAGATTCATTTTTTCAAAATTGAAATTTATAATAGTAATAAACTTGTTTTAAACATTAAAGTGATTATTACGTTTGGTGGTTGATTCATTTACTTTATTAAAAAAATAAAAAAATAAATGGATAGACACGTTCTTCTTATCTTGTGTTGTATAGTAGTCTAGTCCAATGCTACTAGCTCTGTAGTATATAACGACGTGTGTTGAAATCGAAATAATAAAATTAAAAAAGCCAGCTTTGAAACAAGTAGCGGGATATATTCGCATGTGTCTTTTTCCTCACTCTCTTTCCTCTCAGTTTCCTTCTTCAACTTGTGTTCCTTTTAAGTGCTACTCCCTCCCTCTATATATGCTTCTCTCACTTCGTTTACTACGAACTTCACAAACTTAATTTGAACCTTTCACCTTGCTCATCATCTGGGTTTTGCTTCGCTAGAATTTGTCTTTTGTTTTCAACAAGAGCTTTTTAGCTTATCAACGGGAATTTATTTGGCAGTGATGGATTGTTCATCATGGATTAACACTTCCTTGGATCTCAACATTAATCTCCACAGGGTTCATGAAGAACTTCCCGTAAGTATAAACGTACATACAGCGTCCAAGATCTTCTGTGGAATGTTTCCCTCAGAATAATAATTAATTCTCTCTTGTGTCCTGATTAAAAAAAAATCTTTCTTTCTTGTGTGTTCATTTCAGAAAAAGGAGGTGGAAAACAATTTTTTCTCATTGGATTTGGAGGTGAAGAAATCTTCTGTAAAACAAGAGGTTAGTTCTGCCTGCCAATTCTCCTTTTCTAGCGGTTCTTCCAATTGTGTTCTTGTATCCAAAATTATGGTCCATTTAGACTTAAAAACATATATATTTTTTTTTTTTTACTTATAAAAAGCCCGACTCTTTTATTCTAGATTTGATATTGCTGCCTGTGGCACCATTTGGTTGAATGGTTCTCTTGTTTTTTCCCCTTATATAAGCTACATAAATGATGATATATATTGCTGCCTCTGCCATTTCAGTCTGCTGGTGCCTTGGTGGAGGAGCTGAAGCGGGTGAGTGCTGAAAACAAGAAGTTAACCGAAATGCTCACAGAGATGTGTGAGAACTACAACACTTTGCGAAGCAATTTGATGGAATACATGAGGAAGAATCCTGATAAGGAGCTCAGCTCATCAAAGAAAAGGAAGTCTGCAAGCAGCAACGACAATAGTACTATTCCAATGGGAGTCAACGGACCCTCTGAAAGCAGCTCAACAGATGAGGAATCCTGCAAGAAACCAAAGGAAGACATGAAGACAAAAATTTCAAGAGTTTATATGAGGACAGAAGCATCTGATACAAGCCTTGTAAGATTCTTAATAGCAACTGAGCATAAAAAGTCATAACCAATGTTGTGCATTAGTTTGACAGGTTTTTCATTTTTTTTCGTACGTGTTTCCAGATTGTGAAAGATGGATATCAATGGAGGAAATATGGACAAAAGGTGACCAGGGATAACCCTTGTCCAAGAGCATATTTCAAGTGCTCTTTTGCTCCAAGCTGCCCGGTTAAAAAGAAGGTAAATCTAACAGCTAATTAAGAACGTACTAAGCATTCAAACTCCACTAAGTAACTGGATCACAAGCTAAGTTAACTGTGTTTGCTATTTAATATTCATCAGGTGCAAAGAAGTGTGGATGATCAATCTGTTCTGGTTGCAACTTATGAAGGAGAGCACAATCATCCACACCCTTCTCAAATGGAGGTAACAGCAGGTTCCAACCGTTCAGTACCATGTTCAGCGTCTCTTAGCTCTTCCGCACCAACAGTTACCCTTGACTGGACAAAATCCAAGTCCAGCAGTGAGTCTAAGAATGTAAATCCCAAAACTGAATCACCAGAAGTCCCGCAGGTTTTGGTAGAACAGATGGCTACTTCCTTGACCAAGGATCCTAATTTCAGAGCAGCACTAGTTGCCGCCATCTCTGGAAAAATGTTGCACAATAATAATTAAGTAAAAAATGAGTCAACTGTATTTAAGTCATTGTTAAGTAGTATTCTATCAATGGATCTTGTTTAGAGCACACGATCTCTTTGTAAATACAACGTAGTCCATTGCTACATATATAGAGTTCCTCAATTTAATCAATCCTTTTGGTGGAATAGAGCTCCACTCAGGATCGATAGCATGTCTAGCTGATTTTGCATTTGCTAATCAAGCTCATCTCATCCTTCTCAATTCTTCTGCATCTGGATGGTTAAAATTAGGTTTCCAATTAAGTTCTTGCGAAATTCTATAGCATACAAAAGCAAAGAGAAACTTTGTTTCGAAAAGTGCAAATCTATCGAGTATTATGGACAAATACAATATCTCCTTGTCATTTTCCAACTCTCTATTTGAACATTGCTTCACCCTTTTTATCTCATAAAAGATTAATAATAGGGATGCAACGATCGCAAGTTCTCAAGCTGTTTAATACATTATATAGATTCAGACTCCTAGTCTAAGATTTTTCACTTCACAAACTATATTCTACATTAATCATAAGTATCGTAAGTGATGGAAAATGTCTTTAAATCAAATTGGGAGAGAAAAAAAATGACCTGTTATCCATACGATGATGTGAGATTTCATTTCTAAGATATTTCGGGTAGTCGATCTTAATAAAGTTAATTTGAAAGTCATAGAATTGATGTTTTTCAATTATACCAATTGTTCCTAACTATATGTGGCATATATGATTTTTATAAAACAAGTTGAAGAAGTATTTTAACATAACCACGTTGAGGCATGTCAGACAGTTTGAAGAAGACGGTTTATTGATCAATCTTCTGGGCCAACAAACTAAATATAATAGTTTTCTGACAACACCTACGTTGTTGGGTTGAGCAAAGTTTTAACAAAACCCCAATAAAAAATATGGAAGCATTCTTTATGTTATAGACTTATTGACTGGTGAATTGTGATTGATTGGAGTATATAGCAGAAGTAATGTTGAGCCTTCCTAGTAAAAGAAGCAAGTTCTCAACTTAGCTCTTTTTCATCCTTGATCCAGACTAATTGCATTTAATCCTCTTAGACACTATTGGAGATTACTCGTAGACTAATTGCATTTCATTCAAGTCCAAATCCTTCCTAACTGCAATATTTTAACTCCGGTCTCCTGAGTAGGTAAGTTGGTAGAAAGTATAAAAAGCAGCACAATCCTGAGGCGTTCAACCAATACTGCAAACGAATCGAGAATTGTTACATTGATGACCACTGACCAGCTATTGTGCTGTACTCAGTTGACCGTAAGACACTAGTCAGGATTCTTAATTACCCAAAGAATAGAAAACAGAGTGGCAGAGGGAATAAAATACCTCTAGAGTAAAAGGAAGGAAACTGTTCATGACCACATCAACTCAAGAAAGAAAGAAAAAAGTAGGTAAGGTGACAAAAGCGGACCAACTGACTGGCCATTTCAATATGCTTAATACACGAGAAAGGTCATTTTGCTTTCGATTTGTACATTCCAAACACTAACCCACCTCATAGAGAAAATATTACATAGCTACTCCATACTATTCTACACCTAGGAAGAAAAAAATGCAGAAGTGTAGCTATAAAAAGTGTTATGACGTGATAAGAAGAGAGACAAAAAGAAATAATAATTATTGATAGAATGTCTATTTGAAATCAAATCTGCATCATGGATCGTCATTTGCCACTCTCTATGCTAGAAACAACAAATAGTAGCTTCTGCGTCAAGAAGTGTAGATATAAAAAGTGATATGGCATGATTTTTAATATTGAGGTGATTTTGTGATGCTGTTCCAAACAGGCTGAGAGTGTTTATAAAAGTAGTGATGTTCATGTATCAACCACTAATAGTAATATTATGAGGGAGCTATACAGTCCTTGAGTGTGAAGCAATTGATGTGGCAAATCCTCTGCTCGGAAGTGGCTGACTCAATGTAGCCTTATGGCTCCAAATAAATGTGTCAATCAGACACACAACAATAGCAATGGTAAAAATTGCAGTTAGAGACATAAAAATTTACATAGTCTCGTTGTCTGTTAGTTATAAACCAAGAAATCCACACACGCACATGTATATATTTGGCACTCACCCTATAAATAAGTGGGACTGAGTTTGATTTTTCTCAACTACCTTTAATACTCATCCATCAGTGGGTCTCAAGAAGCAGGTTTGTTTCATAATAATATTAATCCCAATGGTAGGTAGCAGAGAAGTTTGAAAAAAACGATCAATTGTTTAAGGCTGTCCCTCACTCACCTCATTGCTTTTTGACACGTGCTACACACATGATTAGAAAATACTAATAAAATGAGATAATTTACCTTACATGACGTGCATTTTCAATTATATCTCGCAACCTTAGCTCTGCTCTGATAGCAATGACCTTACACTATCTTTGCCTAAATTGATTGTGAAAATCCAGGAAGATATCCCTGAGAAATTAATTAACCCAGAGCTAAGTCAGAATGCAATGCGTTTTTAAATGAATCAAAAACCAAATAGAAGCACTGCATATATGGGGTGCTTCCATCCAATTCAAAAAATAATACTACTAATAAATGTTGTGTTCAGTTCAATCTGTTGGGTGAAAAAAAAGAGAAAGATGCGGTTCCGTAATTGAGAAGCGGCGAGTGCTTCTCAGAAAGTGAAAAGGCAAAGCGATGGGAAAGTTTAACGGACTTGTTATGGTAAGGAATTTATTCACGAGTTTGACGGAGAAAGAAACTACTAGTCAGTATATAAAAACAAAACCATGGATTTGAATACCACACCATGGCAGAAATTTAAAAATAATATAAATTAATTAAAAAATTAGGCAAATGGTGCAACTGGGAAAGAAATTGGAAATCTGGGACACCCAAACACGCCTAGTTTGGACGTGTTTAAACACGCCCAAATGGGGCGTGTTTCACCAGCTTTTGACATGTGGCGGCCATGCAGACGAGGTGCAGTGTGGTCGCAAACTTTGGAAGGCCATAACTTTTGACTGCGATGTCCGATTGAGATGAAACCGGTGGCCACGCGCTCGAAGTTGAGAGGAGAACTGCTAACAAGTCCCAAAGGGGACTTGCCCAAACTTTTTTCCCAAAAGAGGCCTCTAAGTGCCTCGAAATTGCGATTTAATCGTCGAAGCTACAAAAAATTTCGTGGTTTCTAATTTTTTACCTATTCAATTAGTGAATTGCAATCTATTCTTTATTTATCTAATTAATTCTCTTAATTTCAAACGTTTTGACATAAAATACGTCTCCACCGGACATTGCTACGAGAAATTACGACTGTTCAAAGTTATATGCATCGTCAATTCTACACTATAATTTCGGATAGTGTGTTTGGATAATTGGTTAGTGTTGATGGTTTTAGTGTTAGGGGTTTAGGACTTTGGGTTAATGATTAACTGTTGATGTTGGTTAGGTTGATGGGGCGTTCATAGTAGTCCTTGCCATAGCGTGATTTGATTCCGCAAGAGCCATGACCACAAGGGTTACTCTGAGAGTAGTTTGCGGGAATTAAAGGGTTACTCTAACGAC
This sequence comes from Glycine tomentella, assembly GCA_007407185.1. NCBI lineage: Eukaryota > Viridiplantae > Streptophyta > Magnoliopsida > Fabales > Fabaceae > Glycine > Glycine tomentella. The sequence goes on along the minus strand of PYAF01000511.1, from coordinate 297,245 downwards.
TATGAGCATGAGCTGATGAAGAAGATGAATGGGAGAAAGACATGATCACACGTTTTCTTCCTTGTTCTGTTTTGCTTCTTCTCTGTGTATATGATGATGGACTTGACACAAGTTGAAACAATGTACGTCAAGGTTCTTGCTGTAGATTTTTAAACGATTTTGGTTTAACAAATATTTTTTTTTTCTAAAATTATAGTGTAGAACTGACGACGCATATAACTTTGAACAGTCGTAATTTCTCGTAGCAATGTTCGATGGAGACGTATTTTATGACAAAACGTTCGAAATTAAGAGAATTAATTAGATAAATAAAGAATAGATTGCAATTCACTAATTGAATAGATAAAAAATTAGAAAACACGAAATTTTTTGTAGCTTCGACGATTAAATCGCAATTTCAAGGCACTTAGAGGTCTCTTTTGGGAAAAAATTTTGGGCAAGTCCCCTTAAGGACTTGATAGTGTTTCTCCTCTCAATTTCGAGTGCGTGACCACCGGTTTCGTCTCAATCAGACATCGCAGTCAAAAGTTATGACCTTCCGAAGTTTGCAACCGCATTGCATCTCGTCTGCATGACCGCCACGTGTCAAAAGCTGGTGAAACACGCCCCATTTGAATGTGTTTAAACACGCTGAAACTAGGCGTGTTTGGGTGCTCTAGATTTCCAAATTGTTTCCCCATTGCACCATTTTGCCAATTTTTTATTTAATTTATATTATTTTTAAATTTTTGCCCCACATCATATAATCAAAGAAACACAAGGCCTTTATGCCCTTATTCATGCCAATCATAAACCCACACGTGATTTTTTTTTGTTCTTTGCCATTCTTGTTTCCAACATTCAAATTATGATTTTGATAAAAGTTAAAAGAATCTTGCTCATTAGTTGATTATTAAAGGTTTAAAAAATAAAAAAAATATACTAATGATTACTTAAAAAATCATATACATTTTTTATTTAAATAAGTTTCATGTTGTATTTGAATAAGAACACTTTGTTTAGTAGGTGAGACATGATGAAAAATATGGAGTGAGAAGAAATAAATGGAAAATAAAAAAATTGAGTGTATTGAATAGAATAAAAACTAGAAACTAGAAAAGAGAAAAAAAAATAAGATATGAATCTTACACCTTATAAAAAACAATGATGATTTTCAATCACTCTTTTATATTTTAGATTTAAATATAATTATGTTCATTCTATTTTGTTTGATCCATCATCTTGGTTTTTCAATTTTAAATGAGATATTTTTTTCTTTTATTTTAAAAAATATGTGATTTTTGTCCTCCCATTATAAAATAGAGACATTTAATTCTCTTAATTTTAGAAAATTTATAATTTTGGTCAAAATTTCAATTCTGTCTACTTTTTTTCGTCCAATTGAACATTAAACCTAATATATTCATTTATGATATCATCAAGAAATGATTTAATTAATTATAAAATAAGAAATAAAAGAAATAAAATGCAGATAAAATTAAAAATTAAATCAAAATTATAGATTTTCTAAAATAAGAAACCAAAATTATGAATTTTTTAAAATAGAAAAATTAAATATCTTAATTTTAAAATAGAGAATCAAAATTATAAATTAAGTAAAACAAAAGGAACAAAATTACATTATATTTTAATATGATGAAGTAATTAGATGGGATGGGATTTGAAATTTCCAAGTGTGTTTGATTTGTAAATTCATCAACGAATAAAGAGACACAAATTTGCTTCTCATTTGGTACATTAAAAAGTATAAAACTCCCATTTACAATTGTACAAACGGTTCCCAAACACAACAAATATTCTAAAATCCAAACTAATTTGTTTTGGGTTTATTCGTTTTTAAATTGATTGGATCTATCAATTCAACCCAATCGAATAATTTTAGGTAGGGTTGGATTGATTGAGTCTACTCAAACTATAATCACATCTATTTATAAAGATTGATGAGTAAGGAAGTAGGCAAACATTTTATATGATGTAAAAAAAAAAAAAGAACAATGTTAAATAAATAAATTGAAAATGGTAACTTTACAATGATATGCAGGTTTATTAAATTTTACGAGTTAACTATGTACTGCAAATATTGTTCTCCAAATGGAAAAGAATACATGCATTCTACAATTCCAACGTGCTTATAATCCAGAGGCAAATACGATGTGTTGCACTCAAAAACTGGATTCCTCAGTCTCAGGCCGCCTCAAGAAATATCTCAAGCTGTTAACAAGAACCTACAATAACCAGATATGGTAGAGATTAATTTTAATCAGTTCAGTTTTGCAAAATGACATGTAAATGTGATGTAAAAGTCCACCACTAAAATTTCCCATTTCGTTACAATCTACTAGACTGTATATATGAAGCAATCAATCTTGGTTTTTCGATCATCGTGAAGTTCATGAAAAATAAACGTTTCAAGTAATTACCTGCTGGAGAGGCTTGATGAGGGCTTTATCCTTGTAGTTGACATGAAACTTTGCCTTAGCCAAGAGCCCCTACGTTTTACAACAAACCTTTCAGATGTGACTGGGACTGTGACTGAGACACCCCTTTTCTCATTCTCTCTAAATATAGTTACATTATATTGATGCATTCGGGTTTGAATGATCAGGACTGCAAAAATAAAAGTTGTACATTTTGACTATATATTTATTTAATTACCTCAGTGTCAAATTCTCCGGATTCCACGGCAATGTTAATGTCCGTAATAATCTTTACAAGATCCACCAGTAATCCAGGCCGATCAGCTGTCTCCACATACAACAAACTGCAAACAGGAAATTAAGAAAGGTAAACTACAATGTACATGAATTTGCCTAGCTATAACTGCCTAATTCAAAGATGGTACGTGTTGAGCATGGTTGTCTTGCGGCTAATTAAGTTCTCCAACATTATTATATTAATGTGAGTTCCAGCTTAGAAATTTTCTTTGTGGATCAGCATATTAGGTATTATCATTATGTTGAGTAAGAAGCACATTTTTGCATCACCTTCGTTTTGGGCCGTCATCAGAGATGGTTATGTGGGTTGCTATCTCCACATCAACCTGAAATGTCTTAACAAATTATAAACCAGCTTCCACCAATAATGTCACAGGATCATTAAACGAACACAGAGAAAGCGAACGCATTTCTAGCAAGTAGCAACACAAAGCAAAGAGACTTCAAATATTGGATTTTTGACAAATACGAAGAATTTTTTGGTAGGTTAGTAATATAACTCTTGTTTTTATCCATAAGAATGAAAGACAAGTATCAAAAAATTTATAATAACTCACATATATTTCATGTTCAATCAACTGAACTAGATCCCCTTCACAAGTAATATACTCTTTAAATATTTTTTGAAACATATTTTTTAACTGAAATTTATTATAAATCACAAAATTATGAAGTATAATTTCTAATTTATTAACGAGTTCCACTGTTTTTCAAAAAAAAAAAAAATAGAGTTTCCACTGAAATTTTGTAATTTTTAATAAAGTTGATTCAATTATTTAGGGTGCGTTAAAACGAATGTTGCTACACTAGTTAGGACTTAGAACTCTTCTGTTATTGCATTACTTACTATACAATAAATACATATTAAAACCATTTTTTTTTCCTTTACCAAAGATGGCTATTAACTTGCTGAAAAGTTGAGTAGTATATAAGTAATCATCGATCATCACCTGCTCTTTTGGAGGCACAAGTCCAAAAGCTGTTCCCAGAGCTAATTGGGCGCTTGATTCCTTCACCATCAATTTGAAACAAATTAATTAACTCCCTGATGCTTTGAAACCAAGATAAGACAAGAATAGTATTAGAGTTGAGAAGCATACCGGGTGATATTGAATCATATTATTTAATATTGTCAAACGGATTGCCTCTAACAACTCTGGATCTTCCACTTTTCTTCCAGAATCACTGCAAACGAAGCTCCACCGCCATATTCAATTAATGAATTAGTAGAAAATCTAGTTAATAACTTACTTGAATGGTGAAAACGAAACCACCAAGTTTCAATATACACAAGATTTATGGTATGCAATTACAGAGGCCAATTCTCATGTCTATTTCAAGGGTGTTTTTTTCCTGCACTTTCCATATTGCTTCCGGTGGGAGGTGGAGGAATATGGGAAGCAATTCGGGAAGTGCACTAAGCAATTGCCCTATTTAAATGTAAATATTGGATGCAATTAGAAGCTTCATGCCCAAGTGGAATCTCACTTCCACTTTAGAAGCCATCTCGGTAGAGGACTTCTGCTACGAGAATGGTGCCTAGCTATTAGTATTTAATTTGCAATCTATGATATTCCACACAATAGTAGTTTCAAATTGAACAATTCTAAAATCCTTCAACGGTATATTTCTGCTAAGATATTAAATATATATAATTATTATTTTATTAAATTATTTTTATAAAGTATTAAGATGATTAACATGAGCAGGGGTGACGCCTAGTTAAATAATGGAAAAGATTTTTTTTGAAGGATAATGGAAGAGATTTAGTCACCTCAAAATTCTCTCAAAATATGAATTATATATATATATATATATTATTTTTATTTTTATTTTTACTGGGGGTAGAGGGAGAGAGGCCTCTCTATATATTTTAAATAGAAAAAAGATTTAGAAGTTAAAAAATAAAAAATAAGACTAATAAAAAAAACTAAAACCATGAGAGTAGTGTGTAGTTATTAAAAGAGAATAATAAAAGTTTAAAAACTTAAAAAAGGTAAAATTATCTAAAATTTGTGGACAATAAAAGAGAAGATTTTCTTTTATTAATTGTATAGATTTTGTACTTTTAAAACATGGGCTCCCTTAAAGTCCGAAAATTTCCTTCTCTATCCGCCACTAGCACTAGATAAGAAGATATTGTAGGAACATATAGCATTTTTTTAAACGAGGAAAATATAGCATTAATTTTAGAAATTGTTTGTCCATTCATTTTCTGTCCTTTCTTTAGACATTATCTAAGCATCGAATTTGTAGTTGTTGCTTGCCACTGTACAATAATTGAATTGAATGATAGAACAGAAGAGCCAAGTCAGCTTAGTACTTGAAGATTTTATTCCCATTGACAAAAGATGACCATTGTTATTTATTACCAACCATTTTAACTAGCATCCTTGTGCAATAATGGTAAACGTAGCGGATGAAATCGCGTGTACCCGATTAATTTCTATCCTCTTTTTAATTTATTTGGTTCTGGAATGAAGCATATTGGGAGGGCTGTCTAAAAAAGTTGAACTCAACATAACTAGTGTCGAATTGAATTGAACTGTTTTGAACAAAAAACTGAATTGTAACTTGTAGATTGAAAAATGTGAAAAAGATGCTTCAAAATTAGATTCTCAATGAGAACAATTCAAATAGTTCGGAACAATCTAGAGCCGTTCGATTCAGTTCAGTTCGCTCAAATTGTTACAAAGTTTAGTTTAGTTTGACCGACCTATTACACAGTTCAATTCAGTTCATCCGAACCACTTTTACATCTCAGTTCAATTTTATTGTAGTTCAATTCAGTTCATCAATTTTGTCCATCCCTATATATTGGACAATGTATTATTACTGACACATATGATAGTACTTACGCTTTTGTGATGGAAAACTTGTTGTGCTTGCCAGAAGAATCCAGAAAGACATTTGCCTTAACAACATTCAGCCCCAAGTTTTTTAACGCATTCATCTGCAATACAAGTAGCTAGAGTTAGATTTTCGAATCCTGTTTATATTAACTAGTGCATATATACAAGGAAGAAATAGTAGAGAGAAATAAAATTAAAAAAAAAAACGGCTTACAGTGTCAAGAAGAGCCCCAAGGCGATCACCAAAGGTTATCTCGACCACAGTTGCATCTGGATCAGAGTCTTGATCAATAATAACTACCGGAGTTGGAATGGTATCCGCCTCTCCTTGATTTCCATCCTGTTTTCCGCACACAAAGTTGAAAGCAAATGTCTCAGTGGTTAGAGTCAACAAGCACACGAGAAAAATGTAGTAGTGCCTATATATATATATATATATATGTATATATAAATATGTTCACATGCAATAAATGACAACCATATTGGTTGATTTTGCTATAAATACCTCCACAGTACCAGTAACTGTTGTTGCTCGTGGGATCATTGTTATTCCTGAAGATGAAGATGATAATCTGACAAAATGATACATACAATTAACACATCATTGGGGGTGATGCAGTCCTCCTACTTGTTATATTTTATATCTTCCACAAATTGAAGATATTTGACAGTGCTCATCCTATTCCTAACTATTAACTAATTAACTATGAGATCAAACTGCAAGCCGGAACTACTAATTGAATTATTACGTAAAGTGAAAATTATAGTTAGTATACCTTGTTTTGTGAAAAACGTAACATGGTTTAGTAGCATCAGAGATAGAGAGGGCCTTCAAGACAGTGGTTTTTTCAAAAGGTCTCAAGGTGTTATCAGCACTCAAGTGAAGTCCAAGACTGCAAGCAGCCATAGCCACAGCCATTTTGAGAAAGAGAGAAAAGTTAAATAAAAAAAAATGACTTAGCAGAGAAAGAGTACTAGGGAAGGAATGAAGATATAAGAATGGGGAAAGGCAAGAGTGCATTGGTTTCTTTATCTCTGTGTCCTGACATCCACTCATAATATCTTTTATACATTTGGACAACAACAAAAACAGCGACGCGTTTGGTGGAGAATTTACATTACATCTCTGTGAAGCTAGCAAGGGTACCATGCTATGTAGGAGCAGATAAAAGCGGTCCCTCCTCACTTTAATGTTGTATATCCACATAAACCAGCAACAAACTTATCGGCATCTTCATCTTATACCTATTTTTATAAGAAATAACTATCAAAACTTTTCGTTGAGAGGAAAATGTATCTTACACATTTTGGGGCTGTTTACACTCTTTATGACCTGTTACTTGTTATAATTTCTTTTAGTCACCTGATCTAACTTTTTTAAAAGCCTAATTTGATTTGTTAGTATACTTAAATGCTTATTTTATATTAAATTTTTTGATAGGTATAATGTATCCCACAATAGGCTAATTAAATTAACTAATATGCCAATGGAGTTTATCTAAATCAAATTCTAAATTGTAAAAATTAAAATCACTACTACTGAAAGGCATGTGACAAGGCCAAAGATAGGTAGGTTATACCTTTTAAGAATTGAGTCTAATTTATTTATAGGTTTAATATCACTTTTGTTTAATTTTAATATATTAAGTTTTAAAATTTTCATTATGCTATTTTAAGTTTCTCGTTCTGGTCCTTCCTTTCAAATTGTTAGTATCATGTTAATATTTAAATTTTAAAATAATTAATTAATATGGTGATGACTAAAAATCGTTAAAATTTTATTTTATTTTAAAAATTAAAAGTCACTAAAAAAATTCATGTCCTCAACCAAGATTGAGAACTCTCACCCAAATTCTTTCCCCTCCCCCTCTCTTTCTTCTTTCCTGTTCTTGTTAACTTGTTTGGCAAGTGCACCAAATTTGTTCAAGCAGTAAATAAAACGGTAAGTCTGAGTGTCGAGTTAATATGACCTTTGATTATATTCAGAATTCGTATACGTCTAATTATAAGCAATTAACATAATAATTTTTGGGATTCGAAAATGATAATATGAGCATATATAAATTCAAAATAAAATAAATTACGAAACAAATTATAAGAAGGAGAAGAAAGCACAAACACTTGGAGCGATAATTTGAAGGTTGATGCATGATTATGATATATGTTGAATGTTCAACTTACCAAAACTACTCTTGATGCAATGTTAAAGATTTTTCACTATTTAACATTATTTTACATATTACCTTCATCATCTAATTTACTGTAACCATAATTCCTCATATGAAAAAGCCTAAATTACCTGAGTTCACTCCTAATCCCTCACAAAATTACATCAAATAATTTGCATTAAAATTATAGATGTATATTTAAGGCTAAACAATGTCATTCTATTCCTAGATATGAATTATCTAGATATTTTTTCCAGTTCTCAGAGTATAGACATTTTCCAATGCAGAAACCCTCATAAACATTACATGTACATGGATGATTAGACCACAATCATGACAATAGAATAAGAAAAGAACAATAATATGACAATAACATTAAATAGATAGTGAGAATTGTTACATCAAAAGTGTTTAGTTGCTGAACCCCTAATGATGAGTGATTTAGCCTCTTATTGTCATGAGAGGCTTACAAAAACAAAGGAGAACAAAGATAATGGAGAAAATTGGGAGAACAAGGGCATAAGCCAACTTCTGTGAGATGAATTCTTCTGTCTTTCATGCCTTAGGTTTTTCTCTAGCTTTTCTTTTTTATTGGCATCTGATTGACCCTTTTTTATATTCAAAATTGCACAATTGGGCTTTTTTCGTCATTGGCGGCGCGCTAAGCCTAATGTGCCTCCTAAGCGTGCCTGCAGAGTCCAACTGGATAAGTGACCTTGCGCTAAGTAAGTTTGTCGCTTTGAGTCTGCTACTCTAGCTCCTCAATCCATCTTTTAAGTCTCTGATGTGTAATCCTACAAATAAAATACAATGAACACACTATAAATCAACAAGTTTTAGCATTTATTGGATAAAAGCTCAGAAAAAGCTAAATTTCTACGTTTCAATCACAAAGAAGCATTAAAAAGGGAAAAAGAAGATAATTGCTATGTAATTTAAATGCACAATTTACGTACAAATAACAATTATAAGTTCTTCACCGTCGCAGACCACCATCACTACCATTGCAACGACCACCACAACGTCATCAAAGGAAGCAACGATTACAACACAACAGAATCGCAACTACAATGATATGAAGAGTTTTGGAAGTCATGAATGGTATCCCTTCCTCAGATCTAGAAATAGTGAGATTTGTTGGCCAGATCAGCATGTGCAACCACCTCTCCCACCATCCTCGTCGCTAGCACACACTACTAGCATCCCAACGCGCCTTCGCACACAACTACCATTAACCACTGTGCCTGTCGCCTCCTCCTTTGTGCGCAATCGCGACCCTATCATGACCTTCTACCACACTAGGTTCACGCGCACGACGACCACCATACGCTGTCACTGGCCAAATATGCACCACCGCATGTAGAGGATGGGTGGTGGTGTTGTGGGAATAGTTTGATGATGAACAGTGGTGGTGGTGGTGTCAGATCCACTTTCGACAATCCCATAACATATTTTCCTCCTCCGCAGTGACAACTCTCATGCCTGGTGCTCACATTGGGAAGTCATGGTGGTGTTAGATCTGGAGCCCTAACAATGTATCAATGCTCCACAACCCTATATGTACCTATGATAGTGTCAAATCTGAAGTTCTAACCATGTCTTGTGAGAACCCTCTCTGCATTTGGGGTTTTAAGTTTAGGGATTTGGAAATTTAAATTTTCCAATGAGTTGGTGTTGCCTTGCATTTGGGGTTTTTGTCCAGAAATTCAAATTTTTCAATAAGATATTAAAATGAAACTTTTAAAACTTAATGTACCAAAAGGAAACAAGTGTGAAACATAATAGATCAAAAGTGACATTAAACCTTATTTATATGATATAAGTTTATTCTTAAGGTCTAATATGATCTTTGTGATAACTTATTTAAAAGTCTATTTTCCAATAAGAAACTTTATCTTTCAATAAGTTTATATACTTGACTTTTTATGTATGTTGACATGCTTACCAAGCTAGATTGTTATGATTAAAATTTTTGAATGGTCCAAATTCAAAACTTTTTTTCCAAATAAGCTTTGTTAAAAGTCTTGGTTTGATTTGTTTTGACTTGAACTAGGTCGGACCATAGGCTTTTGTCGAACAACTTGACCTACTTTTATTCTTAATCGTTTGACACCATATGAAGGTGTCATGTAGCCTTATGGTTATGTCCCATTGTTATCTCAATGGTGTGCTATGTGACACCTGCATATGATGTTATGTGACTAATATTTCTTATATCATTTTTTAATATTGAAAGCGATAATTTTATAGGAAATAAAATAAAAAGTGATAATTTGATAGGAACTAAATTTGAAATTCAAAATTTAAAATTTTATAGATATCACCTCTTTTATACACAAAGTAATACATGAGCTGATAGTATAATTAAAAAGACCACTTATTGAAGTGACCACCATTTTTAGTTGAGGAAGACTATAAACCACCTCTTTATACATAATCGATTGTTGTAAGGATTGTTCATAAGATCATAATCATTTACAATAGATTCATGTGTTTATTTAAATCTATAAATTCTTAATAATCTAGAATAATATATATTACAGTGTTTTCTTTGTTTTGTTCTAAGACATTCAAATCTAGAATTTAAGTTTCAGTTTAAGAATAGAGTTTTTTTAACACATTGTTTTTCAAACTAGTAATCCCCTTTCATAAAATATTCAAAACTATCAATTTATTCAAAAATTTACTTATATAAAAAGTAAGAATATAAATTTAATGATATCGTTATGTTGTATAAAACTCAAGCAAATACTAATAATTGAAAGTCTTTAGTTTACATTTTTCAATATTCAATTATTACATAAAATATGTGTAGTTATATGATTTTTTTGACAGGTGAATTTAATTAAAATGCAGTGATAATTTAATTTTTTTTTCATTGTCATTAAGATAAAGATGATTAAATTTATAATAATTATTACAAACTGTATAAAAATAATTTATTATGAATTGAAAATATAAAAATATTTGTACACACAATTGAGTGCTTGACCATGCTTCCACAATTAATCCATATCCATTACCATGAGACGTGCCCTTGCCTGTCATAAACTTTGTGATGGGCAGTATTCCGTGCACGAATTATTTTTCCTAAATTCCTAAGTTAACCCAACCACCTCACTCACTCACTCACGCTCACCCACAAATGACACAATTGACTTTTTGACTTTCCCGCCAAAAAGTAAGAAGCACTTAACAACTTCTACAAACAAAACAATACTTTTTCTCTGCTTCTCGTGCACCCGTCGCTGTTGATCAGCCACCATGGCATGCCATAAACGCACCAACATACATACATACATATATATATATATATATATATATATATATATATATATATAACACCTACGATCTACCTTTTACCAACATTTTGGTTTTTCCTTATCCCAATTTTCACATCCCATATTGTTGAAGGTGCATGGGAACGTGAAATTGAGATAAAACAAATTCAAACTTGTTAAGTAGACATTCATACTTTCCAATGTTAAAAACAGAGAAGCATGTTTTTTGTTCCTTAAAGATAAAAGTAAGTTAAAAACAAATAAGTAACTGTTTTACAATCACACCTTAAGGCTTAAGCAATTGATATCTTCGTTTTGACATATTTATTTCTAACTTATTTTGTAAAAAATATTTATTTATATTAATTTTTAAATAAGTTTTCCTCCTTAATCGCGCCTTTAAAAAAGGTCATTATCGTGAAAGTCAAGTCTTGGATTTTAAAAAAACAAGACAAAATTTATAACAAAAGCCTTACTTGCCAGCTAGTTTATTTATATTAACTTTTTAATTTACATTTCACTTTCACATTCTTTTTACTAGGAAATGAGCATACAAATTAACCTGATGCCAGCTAGTTTAGCAAGTTAAGGATAAAAACAAAGATCTTGCTAACCAGTGCTTTTAGGATAATGATTAATAATCTAAAAGGATAAAATATTTAATGTGAAGATCATAAGAGAGCATAAAAAATATCATATACAACACAATTTTACACATTCCAATAAAATGCTAGAATTTTTTTTTTATACTAGATTATTTTAGTGTACCTCATGTAGAAGTAACCAATCAATGCTAGATGCAGGGAGACCAGCCTTTCCAAGGGCAGATTCAACTGATTGTGGTACACATCTTACAGCAAAGCGAAAGACTTCTTTCCCATTCATTTGAATGCATGAATGGCAGCATTCAAGTGCCTACATGAAGTAAGTATGTGCTTAACTACAAAGCTTACAGCTCTTTTCAGTAATATACAAGAAGCACAAACCTTTGACCACTGCCATCACTATGCAAATCAAAACCAAATAAACCATCTTCCTCACTGTTGCAGGCCTGCAACGTAATCATAGAACCTGAGCAAAGGCATCAATTTTTATACCTTGCCAACTTGACAATTTGCTACGAATGGCCGCAGGAAGATATACAATTTAGCTGTACTAGTACAACACCGGCAGCATCCCCAAAAAGAATACAGGACCCTCTGTCTGTCCAATCAACATATCGTGAAATAGCATCGGCCCCAATAACTAGAACATTATTAAATCCACCCCCTGCACTCACACAATAAAGGGCAACGGTTTTCATCATATTTAGCAAGTATTAAGTAAAAAGAAAAATTATAAGTTTTCATACCCCTAATATGACAAGCGAATAATATTAAACCCAGCAGAAATCCACTACATGCAGCTGTAATCTCATAAGACAATGGATTTGTTTTGCAGCCAAGTTGTATTGGAATCTGCAAGTTTTGTATAAGAGAGGATACAGAAATAAAAAAGAAGATTACTTAGCAAAGGGTAGCTAGAGAATTATTGTGAAGATGTACGACCTGTGGAGCAGTACCAAAAAGATCATCTGGGGTAGACGTGCACATCAATATTAGGTCAAGATGATCAGGGTCTACCTTTGCCATCTCAAGAGCTTTCCTTGCAGCCTCTACCGCTAAACCAGTGAAGCTGCTATCTCTGCCTGCAGCAAGCAAAATGATTTAGCTGAGAGCAGAGAGAGAGTAATATTAGGCATTGGCAACGAATGACTAAACAATTACCTGTAAGAACTCGTCTTCGACGAATCCCGGTGCGAGCAGATATCCAATCATCGGAAGTATCAACGATTTTTGAAAGGTCGTCATTAGAAATCTCAACACTTAGCACAGCAGACCCACATCCAACTAACTTGCACCCTTTCCTCACATGTCTGTTAGCGATGCTTCCAAAGCAAACAACTTTCGAAGTCACAACAGAAAGTGTGAATAACCCACTCTCCCAGATGCATTCGCCATTTACAACAAACCAAGTCAAATACTAAGTTATGCTGAAGTGAGTTATGTTGTGGTGTTATACTACTATATATATATATATATATATATATATATATATATTAAATGGTAGAGAAGAATGCAGTGCAGAGAGAGAGGTGAAATGAAAGAGACAAAGAGGAAGGAAAGATCTTTGTTTGGCAGCAAGCGATTATGGCAATCCAATTGAAGGAAACTCCTCTCCTCTCCATTCTCCAATGATGTTCTGTTATGTTACTCTTTCTTGTTTCTATCGGTGCATGTATGCTATGCACAAATCCAATGACCAGGTCAGACCCACTAAAATACACAACTGAACTAACACTTGGTACTAAAATTAAACAGACCAAAATATTGGTGAGTTTTAATTAATTATTAAGAAATTGAAAACAGACCAAATTGTTGGTGACTGTCATGTCACTATTAATTTAAAGGTTAAATTAATCTATTGAATCCTGAATTATTTAATTTTTTAATAAGTTCTTAAAATTTGTAATTGAGTTAATAAATTTATAAATTATTTTTTAATTGTGTTTTAAACTATTATTATATTTGATATTATGTATCATTATAAATCTGTAAATTCTATATAATATGAAATAAAATTTTAGTTTTTAATATTTAAATAATTGAAATGAGGGGAGAAAACCTAACAACGAAAACTAGTATTCGCAAATCCTAAATTAGTTGACCATTTTACAATTAAGAGAACCAAACTAAAACACAACTAATTAATTATGAACAAAATTAGACAGACCAAGTTGTTGGAGAGTATCGCTATTAATTTAAGTTTAAATTAACCTATTAATTCCTAAATTATTTGATTTTTTAAAATAAATTCATATATTTTGAAAAAGATAATATGTTCTTAAATTTATAAATTATTTTTTAATTAGAATTAAAGATTAGAGTTTTGTTATATTAGATGAATCAAGGATATTCCATCTAATTAACGAAACTCTAATATTGAGTAAAATGATTTATTTAATTTTTATGAAATATTACAGGATCTAATAAATAATTAAATTATCAATTTAATCATCGAATTATTTTTTAACACACATCATTATACT